>PVKP010009492.1:0-68079 GCA_004027715.1 Plecturocebus donacophilus
GGCTCACTGTAGTCTTGAACTCTTAGGCCAAGCGATCCTCTTCCCTCGGTCTCCCAAATAGCTGGAACCCCAGACATGCACTACTATGCCTGGCTAGTTTTTAAATTTTTGTAGAAACGAGGTGTCCCTGTGTTGTTCAGGCCAGTCTTAAATTCCTGGTCTCAAAGGATCTGCCCAAAGCTCTAGGATTACAGGCGTGAGTCACCATGCTCAGCCAATGTCTTTCTGTTTTCTGTTTTTTCACCTGAAAAACTATTTTCTCCATCACCATGCAAAGACCATCAAATATTACCCCCTGTGTAAAATCTTTTCTGCTCTCCTCTGGCACAATGAACTGTATCTCTATTCAGTAAATGAGCATTTCTCTCTGCACACACTGCGCATTCCCATAGTCACAACTCATCACATTATATTAATCTGTGGCTTAAACATATGCCCTTGCCAAAGCCTTCATGACTAAAACACCAAAAGCAATGGCAACAAAAGCCAGAATTGACAAATGAGATCTAATTAAACTAAAGAGCTTCTGTGCAGTAAAAGAAACTATCATCAGAGTGAACTGGCAACGTACAGAATGGGAGAAGACTTTTGCAATCTATCCATCTGACAAAGGGCTAATGTCCAGAATCTACAAAGAACTTAAACAAATTTACAAGAAGAAAACAAACAACCCCATCAAAAAGTGGGCAAAGGATATTAACAGACACTTTTCAAAAGAAGACATTTATGCGGCCAACAAACATATGAAAAAAAGCTCATCATCTCTAGTCATTAGAGAAATGCAAATCAAAACCGAAATGAGATGCTGTCTCATGCCAGTTAGAATGGTGATCATTAATAGTCAGGAAACAACAGATCTGGAGAGGACATGGAGAAACAGGAATGCTTTTACACTGCTGGTGGGAGTGTAAATTAGTTCAACCATTGTGGAAGACAGTGTGGTGATTTCTCAAGGATCTAGAACTAGAAATACCATTTGATCCAGCAATCCCATTACTGGGCATATACCCAAAGGATTATAAATCATTCTACTATAAAGACACATCCACACATAATGTTTATTGCAGCACCGTTCACAATAGCAAAGACTTGGAACCGGTCCAAATGCCCATCAAGGACAGACTGGATAAAGAAAATGTCGCACATATACACCATGGAATACTATGCAGCCATAAAAAAGGATGAGTTCATGTCCTTTGCAGGGACATGGATGAAGCTGGAAACCACCATTCTCAGCAAACTAACACAGGAACAGAAAACCAAACAGTGCTCATATGTGGGAGTTGAACAATGAGAACACATGGACACAGGGAGGGAAACGTCACACACCTGGGCCTGTCAGGAGGTGGGGGGCTAGGGGAGGGATAGCATTAGAAGAAATACCTAATGTAGATAACGGGTTGATAGGTGCAGCAAACCACCATGGTACGTGTATACCTATGCAACAAACCTGCATGTTATGTATCCTATAACTTAAAGTATAATTAAAAAATAAAATAATAATTAAAAAACATGTGCTTTTGCACCTACATTCTCAATCCTGAGTGTTTTTCTGTTATTCTTGGTCTCTGCTGCAGCACCCAGCACACAGTATAAATTTGATATCTATATATACACACACACATATATATATATATTTTAAAAAGAGCCTACAGCACTGTAGTAGACATCTATGAGGTTAGTCTGAACAACACCCTCTTTGTTGTTTAGACAATTGTCCCGCCTAGCTCCACCTATGGGATTCTGGAGGAACTGTCAATCACAGTGACTTTGAGTAGCAACTTTCTAAACTTGAGTCGGGCTCTCCAAACCTTCCCAGAAGAACCTCCTCACTCACTCACCCCATGGAATTAGGAGCATCTGATAACCTTTGCTTACAATCAGATGATAATGATAATAGCAATTAATGCTTTTTGAACACTTATGATGACCCAGGCACTGTTCTAAGTGCTTTTCATTTATTAATTCATTTAATCAGCACAACAACCCCATGAAGTAGGTCACTGTTAATATCATTTTCAAGCAAAGAAACTGAAGCACAGAGAGGTTAAGAAACTTATCTAGGTTTACTCAGCTGGCAAATAGTGGAGTTTGGCTTAATCTCAGGCAAGTTGTCTCTGAAGTCTGTTCTTTTTTACCTTTACCTTATTCTACTCTCAAAGATTCTCACCTGATAGTTCCTTTGTGCTGCTTTAGCTATTTTAGTTTTCTTCTATTCTAACACGTACAGAACAGTGCAATAGAATGTTTACTTGCTAGTCTTCCATCACTAGACAGTGAATTCCTTGAGACTGAGACCCTGTCTGATGTCTCTGAATCCCAGGAACCTTGGACAATTCCTGACAGAGAATAGATATAAATCGTATATTTCCAAACCGTTGAAAATGCAGAAACATTCATAGAAATTAGCAACTTTTCCAACTTTCTCTGAAACAATTACTTTATTGCAATGGTTCTCCAACTTTAATTAGCATCAGACTTACCTAAAGGACTTGTTAAAACATGATTGCTGGGCTCCACACCTAGAGTTTTTGCTTCAGTAAGTCTAGGGTGACACCTGAAAATGTGCATTTCTAGCAAGTTTCTAGGTGCTGCTGCTGGTCTAAGAGAACACTGCAGAGAGATTCATAAAGGTAAACACTCTGCTTTATTTAATCCTCACAGTCATCTTTCTCAAAAGATACTAAGGTACTCAAGAGAATATTATATTTTGGGGTAGATATGAATAGCTCTGGGACTAAAGGGAATTTTAGCCTTTCCTATTCAGGAGCCTGAAACAAGCATATAGTACATATCATAGTCATTCACTAACAACCCAATCAGAGGCTGGCTTTATTTTCTAGTGGAGAAAAATACAGAAATCATGTAAGTTAGCAAATAACATTTAGAGCAGAAGCCACAATCAAATGGTGTATATTTTGTTCTAGATACTCCAGAGGCAACTAAACCAACTGTCAGTGTACTGTGTACTTTTCACTGGAATTCTCTGTGCCTGGCACTCAGGATACAGTGAGAAGCCAGGCAACTCTGGTCCCTGCCCTCAGGAAGCGTACAGTCTATCAAGAAAGGCCAGCAAGAGACAAGCAAACATATAAGGAAATAAAATAATTGAGATCAGGAAATGCCGTAACAAGGAAATAAACAGTGTGCTAAAATAAAGAACACGGGGCAGCAGGGGAGTGACAGCAAGTAGCTAGTCAGACATAAACCGGGCAGGAAAGGCCCCTGTCACCCCTAAGAATGTCAGGGGACCATCAGGTGATGGTCAGGAGATCGTTAACTGTTGCTCTAAAATAATAACTGGTTGCAGCCAGTGCTGTGGAAAGGCAGGCTCTCTATAGACAGGAAAAACCTGAAACTGGTGACCAGTAGCTTCCTGATAAGATCTCAGGAGCTAGGTGAGAGGGCTCACACATGAGCACTAAGCGGCAAAATGGCAGCGTTTTATGTGTATATGGCCTCCTAGGGCAGAACGCCTCAAGTGAGCATGCATATACCTCAGTAAGCACACTGCATATGCTCTCCCAGGCACTAGCAGGTGCCTGCGTGTGTAGACAGCCAACCCCAAGGGAAGAATTAGGGGAGAAGGGACAGCTGACCCTGGAAGTATGGCAACGTATGAGACCCCAGGTGGAAGGGTCAAACCCCGCACTTCTCCTTCAAGTCGCCCACTTGGGTCTCTTCCAAGTGTACTTTCCTTCCTTTTGTTCCTGCTCTAAAGCTTTTTAATGAACATTCACTCCTGCTCTAAAATTTGCCTCTGTCTCTCCTGCTGCCTTCCGTCCCTCTGTCAAATTCTTTCCTCTAAGGAGGCAAGATTGCTGCAGACCTGGATGGATTTGCCACCGCTAACAGTGGGAGGTATGGTATGTGCTCATTTTAGGTAGGCAGGTTGGGGGAGGCCTCTTCAAGGAAGTGGTATCTTAAATTGATCCCACAAAGGCAAGAAAATGCCAACCTCCTAAATTGCCAGGAGAGAATATTGAAGAGGGATTCACAAAGGTAAACACCCTGGTCTTAGAAGGAGGTTGGCATGCTTTAGAAACCTAAAGGAAGCTGATGTGCTTGACACATGGTGTGAGCCTTGTACTTCACAGGGAAGAGTCTGGATTGGATTCTTAGTGCAATGGGAAAAAACTAGAAGGGTTTAAGCAGAAGTATCATACGTGATTTGCATTTGAAAAGATTCCTCTGGCTGCCCTGTGGAGAAAGGTTTGTAAGGGGCAACAGCAAAAGGGAAAGGATCAGTCAGGAGTTAATTTTGTCATGTGCTGTGAAATATGAAACACCCAAGGGCTTGTAGGGAGTGGCAGAGGGAAGAGATTTATCAGCTGCACCAATTAAAACTTTACAGCCCTTTCAAATAATCCACTCACATCACATAACTTAAAGACAACATACATAAACTCGTCTGAGCAAATTGTAGCAAATCCCTACAATGTAGATGTATAGTTCCCCGTGAAAGTTTGTGAAAGGCTTGCAGTGCTCATACCTGTATGGCTGTGTATAATCCTGAAAAGGAAAGATTAAAATGTACAGTAACCCTTTGAAAGCTGAAAAAAAAAAGTAGGTAGTGAAGGACTGGTTTTCTTAAAAAGTAAGTCCTTTTCAAATTATAAATGATATTCAAGTCTAATGGGTAACTATGGGTAACAACGGCCAACACTTACAGAGTGCCTGTGTGCCAAACCCTGTTGCCCAAGGCTGTGATGCATATTTACTAATTTAATCCCCAGGACAGACCTATGGGGGTAAACATTATGATTTCATTATCCTAATATGATAGATGAAGAAGCTGAGAGGCCAAGTAATTTGCTCAGGGTCACACAGCTAGTTAATGTTGGAATTAAGGCTTGAAACCAGGCAGTCTGGCTACAGAGTTGTGGCCTTAACCATCATACTATTGCCTCTAGATAATTCCAGAAACAACTAAATCAACCATTAGTGTATTATATACTTTTCACTGGGATCCCTGTACCAGGCACTTAGGATACAATGAGGACCCAGACAGCTCTAGTTCCTGTCCTCAGGAAGCATATAGTCTAGAAGAAAGGTTGGCATATTCATAAAATAAGAAGTAACTACTCATTAAGAGGGAAGACTCCCACGTTAAAAATTTTTCATATTCCTAGAATAATTCCTGGCCCAGGAATCTAGTTTGGACAATAGGCTAATACTGAATACAGAGCTTCACTGCCTGCCATTATGAAGTAAAGAATAGAATCAAAATCAGAGAACGGTATTGAGTTCTGAGATAATATCCTCATACCAATGGTGTATGCAAACACAAATATGCATGCTGTTTTTAAAAATCTCTGCAGAATTTTAACAAAATGTTATATAACTTTAGAGCCTGTGAAAGAGCTATCAAAACCCAGTTCTCCTAAAATAAAAGAGAGACTATTACAGAGGAAAGCATGCGTATGGCTATACCAACTACTAACCCCAAAACCTCATGAATGTGTGAATCAACCAAGCCCCAGGCTAGCAGACGGGATGAGGCTTGATTTACTTTGGTATTGACAGAGCCAAGGAAAGTGCCTGGCTGAGTGGGACTGGCACTTGCCTCGATAACCCTGCTTTACAACCTGTTAGCTGTGTGACCCTAGTTATGTCACACCCGCCTTCTGGGTCTCAGTTTCCTCACATAAACCAAGGATGATATTATCTATCCTGCATCATTATCATGTACATTACAAGGGAGAGGAAGAAGGGAAAGTCCTAGATCAGTGCTTAGCCTAGGGCATATACTCACTGAGTGGTACGACTACTCTTATTATTATTAATGCTATTACTATTATTATTACATGCTTGTCAACTAAAACGTGAACATTAAGACCAAACAAATTAGAAAAAAAAAGCTTGAATGCAAAGCATGGTTGCAGTCAGCTCTTTTATATAAATATTTTATAGGAAATATGTTCTTTGACAGTTAACAGAAAACACTGGACCAAAATGGCTTGATGGAGAAATCTGAGAGAGACTTCAGTGGAGTGGTAAGGGAACAGTCTCTGACCAAACTCCAGCTTCACCACCTATTAGCTGTGTGATCATGGGCAAGTTACCTAATATCTCTGGGCTTAAGGTCTCTTATATAAGCTCCCCCATCTTTATAATGTGAGCATTAACAGTAACCTTCATCATGGAATTGTTATGAGTATTAAATGAGATAGTATATATAAAGTATTTAGAAATATACCCCTGAGCACTTAATAAGTGTCAGCCATTGTGATTATTATTTTATTGTTTCCACTGTGCATGTGTGTAAGGCAAAATCAGAAAACTAGAGAAAACATGAAGCACTGGGCTCCTAGTTTGTGTCTGCAGGCAGCAAAAATAAAACCTACTCCAGAGAAAAGAGATGTCAACACTCCCATTATTACAGCATTGGGGCAATTCAAAGATGCTGTCTGGCCATCCTAATAGCTACAAGCTAGCTGTTTAATGACTTACAAAAATAACAAGAAAAAGAAACCATGGTTTGATCCCTAAAAGTACAGAAAATGAAAGAGAAGGTCTGCATGTGTAAGAAAGTATTGTTCTATTCCTCAAGGCAATTAGCGTAATCAGGATGGGTAGAGCAGAGCACACTGGCAGATACAGGAACTCCTTTCTCTGTTCTATCAAAGGATAATATATATTTTCACCTTCAGAAAGGTTAGGTAATTATAAATGTATTCTCCTTACTCATAATATTTTAAGCAAGTAATTGTTGCCCATGGGACAATGTTTAATTATTTCTGATGAACAGTTGTGGCACTGGAACAAGAGAACAAGACAGGCAGAGTGTGGAAACTACGGCCCGATTCTTAATTGTGTGGGAATCTTGTCTTTTCTTTGTGGAAAAAAAAAACTCATATTGATTTTTCTCTCAATTGATTTCGCAAAATTTTCAGTTTAGCAACACTGAGTCTTTCCAATTACCACATCTTCTCAATTCTCTTGGTTAGAGCCTGCTTCATGCCTTCATGATGGAGACCTCATACATATTAGGGTTGGGTGGCCCAGATTGTGCCTTTTCCCTAATACTACAGCCTTAAAATTGTATCTCTTTCATCCCCCGGGGCCAATATTTTTGAAAGGATGGGAAAATGGCAAAGAAATGCAGCTTTGGGATGACACAAAAATGGATGGAAGAGGAGGCATTTCTCATTCCCTGTATGGAATGCAGGAATGTTAGAGGAGGAGGAGCTTTGGACGCCTTGTAGTGACAGTGCAGCCACTTCATGTTACAGATGGGAAAGCTTATACCCAGCTGGGGAAGTGGCTGCCAACAGCTACACAGCAAAACCAGGATTTAAACTGAGATCATCTGACTCCAAATCCAGTTTATCGGAGAAGGGAAAGAGAAGCATGTGGAATTGAAGGGAACAGGTGTTTCAGTCCCCATGAAGCTGACATGACAATCTCAGAGTGGGTCCTGCAGGATGGAATGGATTCCAGGGAATCTGGTAGAAGAAAGGGGTTAAAGAAGTAACTGGCAGCAGATGACAGGCAAATCCCAGTAAACTCTCTCCCCTGCAGCTGGTCCCTACCGCCCCTCTACTCAGGGTGACATGGGGAGGCTGAGAGCACCTCTGGACACCAACAAACTTGCCTTTTCCTAACAATGCAGTGAAGCAGATATCACTATCCCATTGTATGTATTTAAGTGACTGAGACAAGTTGAGGGGTTTCGCCCTGGACAGAGGCTGACTGGGACTTTGACCCACCTCATTGTTGAGCGACCAATGGCTCGGATTTTTCCATATTTCTTTACATCTGCAAAGTGATTTTATCTCTAAAATTAGTTGCATATATCTTCAACTTTTAATTCACTTGTGCTTTAGAAAACTGCTTATAGACCTGCATCAAGCTCATCATCTATTTTAGTTGAAATTTTTATTGAGATAATTACAGATTCACATGAAGTTGTAAGAAATAATAGTGAGGTCCCATGTACACAACAGGCGTCTTTTTGATGAAGATTTTGTATCAAATATAGAAGACTTTGGACTAAGGGAACTTAATAAAAAAATAATGTCAGGGAGCAAATATAGTGGTTAAGGCCACAGACACCAAAGCTCTATTGCCTGGGTTCCAACCCCAGTACATCACTCCTCGGCTTATGATCCTTGGTGAGTTACTTGGCCTCTCTGTCCCCACTTGGTGAAAAAAAGGATAATCATAGTCACCAGGCTAATAGGATTGTGGTGGAATTAAATAAATTAAGACTCATAAAGTGCTAGGACATATAACCCGCTGATCTTTGATATCTCTGGCATGTATCTACATTGTGTGCGTGTGTGCATGTACTAAATCAGGAAACACATTCAGTCCTTCTCCATATTCCTTGCCATTTAGGGATAAGGTAGGGGTAATGATGTGGTATGGGTAGGGATTGGTTAGTTCCAGAGACTGGGAATAAGAATGCAGCCTTTTTTTTTTTTTAACCTAAAGAACATTTACTTTATGATTTTAGTTCACCTGTATCATCAATGTGTTTTTTCACGTGTAGAAAATTCAACTTTTTCAAAACCAGATTCTCCTGCTTATGGGAGATATTCAAAGACACCAGCAGTTTCTTGCAAATGTGTGAGTTTTCTTTCCTTTTTTTCTTTTGTGAAATTTGAATAGAGAGCAGATGACTTAAAAAAATTTCCTCATGAAATAGAAGCTGTCTTCTAATTTCATCGATGTGTGAAGCTTACAGTTCTAAACCAACAGGGATGGGAATTGCTTTGGATCCTAGAGGCAAAATGAAGTGTGATCTCATACCATTGTTAGAAGTGGAAGCCCTTAGAAAATTCTCTCATTCTGTCCTATTTAGGAACTCTGGCTCTAAAACCACAAAGAATGATTATACCCATTTTATACACTGGTAAATAATTAGGGCACACAGAAGTTTAACAGAATAAACGTCAAAGGAGTTGAACATATCTTGGGTATTACTGGATTCAACTGGTTCCACCCCAATTGCTATGCCCTACCCTGAGACCACAAACATGCACAGACAATCACCTCTGCGGCCACTCACAGAAAAAGTCAGACTCCATAAAATGATAAGGATTCTTTGTTTTCCACAAAGCTACCCAAGGAGTGAATGGTAAACAAAAAAACTGGTACTTTAGAAGCCTCGTGATACTTTCATTCACCTTTCTTTTAACCTTGAACAATGCATAGCAGTTACGTCATGATCCTGCTCCCCCGCTGGATTAGAGCTACGTTTACCTTGGAATGCTCCAGGCCCAGCACTGAGCTTATCTCTCAGTGACTGCTCAGGAAACTCATGCTCAATGGAATTAAACACAAACCTCTTGTCTCCTTGCCAGAAGTCCTGTTGATCTTTTTCTCTTTTCCTTTTTTCTTTTTCAGAGACAGGGTCTCACTTTGTCACTCAGGCTGGAATGAAGTGAGTGATCATAGTTATCTGCAGCCTTTGACTCCTAGGCTTAAAGAGCCCTCTCGCTTTGGGCTCCCAAAGTGTTGAGATTCCACATATAAGCCAGGGTGCCCAGGCTAGAAGTCCTGTTTTTTTTGAGGGGGGGTTATAAAAAGGGATGTTTTATAGAAAAGGACTAGGATTAAGGATAAACACCACAAGTGCTATTGGGTACGGTCTCACAGCATTGGTATTAGGGGAAAATTGCAGGCACTGGGAAAGTAGAAAGGACAGTCTCCCATGAAGAGAAGTGTTCTTGGGGATGAGCAAGATTGCACACAGTTTCGTGCTTCTAATAGCAGCCAGCACAGCTCTATCCATTTGTAATTACTTGGTGAATGTTCTTTCTTGCTAGATTACTGATTCTATAGGAGAAGGGACTATATTTTCCAGTTCACTGCCATATTCCTCAAACCTTGCACAGAGCCTGGAACACAGTAGGTGCTTCATAAACACTTCTTGAATAACCTTTTCTGGAAGAAAAATAATGTATGGTGCAAGAATGCTTAAAAGGACTTTTCACATATGGTAACTATGTCATTTAGTTCTGATGCTATCCATATAAAGGAAAAATTATTATTCTAATTTTTACCAAAGAGGAAAACAAAGGCTTAAAGAAGTTAAGCTGTTCAGTAGCAGGGCTGAGAGTTGGAGCAAGTCTGTCCAGCTCTCCTACTATGCTAGTAAATGACCTTCCTTCTTGCTTTTTACATTCTCTTTATATTGGCCTAACCCCCAAAGATAAACTTAGAATCACAAGCACCTTCCATCCCCCACACCTGCTGCAGGTTCCCAATTAATAACTGAAGACAGCATTTGCTATTGTTCTGAGGAGCTGGGAAATCAATGTGTTCATTAGCGAGCTCCCCCTCCCTGCAATCAGCTAGGAAGATGAGGTACTGGGGCCTGTTCTCTGTATTTCTCTTCAACCATCTGTGACTAAAAATGTTCTTTGAAATGTACTCTTCCCCATCTCTCACAATTATAATTTTATCTCCTGTCTACCTTCCCCTCCCTACACTAACACTCCCTCTCACCCCTGCAAATAAATATCCTAGCACCCCAACCCACCCTGATGACCAGCTATCGGCCTTTCTTTTCCCAGAGCCTCCCTGGCCAGCAGGAAAGGAGCCTACATACAGGAGGTGGTTTTAAGTCTGATTTTGTTTTTAAAAGGAAAGCAGGCTTTACTCCCCAATGGTTCCCAGTCTGTCAGGCACTGAATTCATGGCTTGTTAGTTCAGACACTACAAAGAGAAGGCAGATGATGTAAGGTTCAGACAGAGGCTGAATCTGAGCCTGCAGAACCCAGCTCCACCATTCCTTCTGTCACAGCCAACCCCATTGCAAATCCCAAATGATGTGAGATTGGTGAACCCATTGTGTATTCTGAACTTGGTCTTACAAATCAGCTACCAGGGCTAGTAAATCATTTTTTGTATTAAACAAACAAACAAACAAAACCTCGGCTTGGGCAACAGGGCAAAGCATCTACAAAAAATATAAAATTAGCTGGGCATGGTAGCACACATCTGTGTGGTCTCAGCTCTTTGGGAGGCTGAGGTGGGAGGATCACTTGAGTTCAGGAGGTGGCAGTTACAGTGAGCCAAGATCACACCACTGCTCACCAGCCTGATCCACAGAGTGAGATCCTGTCTCAAAAAAAAAAAAAAAAAAAAAAAAGAAACTATTGAAAAGCTTTAATTATAGCACAAAGAATACTTGAGTACTCTTTACTAGAGTCACTAAATGTTAATAGTTGCCACATGTGTCTTATCTTTTTCTCTACATACTTTTTCTATATATTTTTTTCTGAAACTACTAGAGAATAACTTGCCAAATCACTGTCCTGTTTACCCCCAAATTCGTTGGCATGTATCTTCTAAGAATAAGGACATTTTTCTGGGTAACCACAAAATTATGATCTCACTTGGTACATTAAAGAATTATTACCTAACATATAGTCCATATTCAGATGTCCCTAATTGTCTCAATAATATCCTTTCAGCATTTCTTTCCCATTTAGGATCCAATCAAGGGCCATGTTTTGCATTTAATTGTCATTTCTTGTTAGCTTTTAATGTGAAGCTAGTCCTTTTTATCCCATGACACACACAGTTTTGAGTAGTCTAAGCCAGCTGTTTTACAGAATAATCCTCAATTTGAGTGGCATGATTTCAGTTAGCTCTGTCACTGGTGTCATTAAATTTATCATCTGGTGTTCACCAAATTTCTTCATTGTAAAGGCACTTTTTCCCTGTTTAATCCTTCAGTTTTCTGTGGGATGCTATTTGAGGCTATATTTAAGACCAGATGAGTATCCTTTTCCCAAATAACTTTTAATACAATGATGTAAGCATCTGTATTAGTCCACTCTCACACTGCTAATAAAGACACACCTGAGACTGGGTAATTTATAAAGGAAAGAGGTTTAATGGACTCACAGTTTCACGTGGTTGGGGAGGCCTCACAATCAGGGTGGAAAGCAAAGGAAAAGCAAAGGCCCATCTTCCATGATGGCAGGCAGGAGAGAATGTATGCAGGGGAACTCCCCTTTATAAAACCATCCGATCTCACGAGACGTATTCACTATCATGAGAACAGAACAGGAAAGACCCACCCCCATAATTCAATTACCTCCCACCAGGTCCCTCCCATGACATATGGGAATTATGGGAGCTACAATTCCAGGTAATATTTGGATGGGGACGCAGCCAAACCCTATCAGCATCTGTTGCTAATACTTACCCAATTCAGTTATTGTAACCATGGTTGCAACATAGTAGTTTTCTAATTCTATCATTCCTCTAAGTTAGTTAGCTTCTAAGCTCTTCTAAAAAGAGCTTTCCCTCTCCCTTTTCAATTTTTAGTATCACTCTAGGCATGCAGATTCATTTTTGTGTTTTCAGTGTGTTTTAATTCATTGCTGTCCTTATTCTTTTGGTTGAGTATTATGAAGGAAAAAACTGGAGTCATACATCTCCCTTTGTACATTATGCTCTGACAATGATGGTTATTTCCAGTTCCCCAAATATACAACCCCACTGCTTCTCAAGGAATCACGTGGCTGTCTTCTTAAAATTCAGGGTCTGATTTGGTGAATTGCAGGCCTCAGCCTGAGGTTCTGCATTCCTAACAAGTTCCCAGGTGCTGATGCTGCTGGTATGAGGGCCACATCATGCTTTTTATAGCTGGGCATTATACAGTGTGTCAGATCTGCATGCATTGGCAAATGATGTTTCCTTTGCCGCAAATCCTTGCCTCTCCCTGAGCATCTGGAAAATTTCTATTGGTTCTTCATAACTTTGCTCAAGGGTCATCTTCTCTTTCATTCGCCAGCTGGTTTGTGAGCACCTGCTGTGTCCCACTACTGTTTAAGGTCCTGGAATCTGTGGTTGTACACAGTAAGTAAGGCCTGTGTTCTCACATACTGAAGTACAGAGAGGCTACAGACTAAGCAAACAAACCAATAAGAAAACTAAAGATGGCAACAAATACCGTGGAAAATAAAGAGGTAATCAGCGCAAGGCTAGCCCTTGAGGTACATGGTCAGATGGGGCCTTTTGGAGCAGGAGATAACTGAACTGAGACCTAAAAAATGGGAAGAAACAAGTCCTATGAACAGCTGGAGTGAGGGCAGAGCATGCCAGGCAGAGGGAAGAACAAGGACACAGCCCCCAAAGGAAGCAAAGAGCTTGAAATGTTAAAGCATCTAAAATAAAGCCAGTGCAGCTTAAGGATGGTGAGTGATGGGGAGAAAGCTGTAAGGATGGGAGGAGTCAAGGGCTAGAAAATGTAGAGCCCTGAGCCATCATAATGTGTTAGAATTTCATTGTAACTGAAAGGAAATGGGATCTCACTGGAGAATCTTAAGCACAAGAATGATAGAATTGAATTTATAGTTTTTAAAAGATTACTCCAACTGCTCCATGAAAAATGTATGGTAATAATAGCTAATGATAATAGCTAACATTTATTGATTATACTTATTATATACTAGGCATTGCTGTAAGTGCTTAGGTCTACTAACTCATTTAATGCCCACAATAACCACATGAAATAAGTATCATTATTATGTTCATTTTATGGATGAAGAAACTGAGGCAAAGAAACTTGCCCAAGTCACACAGCTAGTAAGTATTGAGGCTAAGATTTGAACCCACACAGATTTGAACCCTCTAGAGTCCTTGCATTAAACCCCTCTTCTCTGCTACAGAATAAAGGTCTTCCGCCTTCCATGCTTTCTTCCATAGCAGAGCAGAGGAGTTTAGTGCAAGGAGAGGGTATCGCAGCAGTTAAGGTGAGGAAGGTTGCTGGTTTGGACTAGAGCAGTATCTGTTGAGGGGAAAGAGGTAGACAGATTTGAGAATCATTTGGAAATTGCAATGGAATGAGGGGTTAAATGATAAGGAAGCATCAAGGATGGCTTCTAAATATTTGACTTCAAGTGGATTGGTGATGTATTAATGTGCCAAGATGGAGACAGGTAGGAGAGAAACATGTTTGGTGGAAAATCAAGAGCTGTATTTCAGAACTGTACATTTAAAGATGGCTATTTGATACAGAAATGGAGAAAAGTTGGTATGAGTCTGAAGCTCAGGGAAGAAGTCTGGGCTACAGATGTAAACTTTGGAGTCATCAGCATGTGTAGGGTATTCACCACCACAAAGTAAGTGTAGGTGGAGAAAAGTGGAAGATTCGATATTAACACTGGGACTCACTAAGATACAGAAACTGAGAAGAAGAAGAGAAACCAGAAAAAGACGTGAAAAGACAGAGGCCAGGGAAGTAGGAGGAAAAACCTGGGGGCTGTGGTATTAGAGAGGTCAAAACAGACAGAAACATGTAAAGGAGTAAGTAGGATGAATGCTCCTGGTCAATTTGGTAACAGGAAGGCAGAGAATAATTCATTACATTTAGCCAAAGTTTGTATTAGAGTCTGCCATTGCCTAAAACATCCCATTCTTCCTTCTTCCTCAGTGTTTCAACTGGGGCACAATACTACTTGAAATAGTGATCTCATTTCTCAGTCTCTCTTAAAGCTAAGTATGTCCAAGAAAGCAGGTTCTCCCAATAGAAGTTATGAGAACCCTCTGGAACAGATTCTTAAAAAGCAGAAGCCCCTTTGCCATTCCTGCTTCCTGGAATGCGACTTGGATGGCTGGAGCCCCAGCAGCCATTGTGTATGTAAAAAAGTTTGCTTAGCAATGTAGAGTGTAAGATAACCATAATGAACCAATAGCTATATAACTTCAGGCAGTGCTCTAAATGCCTCATGTATTTTGAATTCTTTAATCCTCAAAACATCCCTATGAGATAAAACCTATTACCTTTATTGAACATGAGGAAAATAAAGCACTGAGAGGTGAAGTAACTTGCTTATGGTCCCACAGCTAGAACATGATAGAACCACTATACAAACCCAGGCAATATGGCTTAGCTTTTAACCATGCTGCCATACTCTCTGAGATGAAGGTGTGTGGTCATGAGATATAATCAGGCTGCCTAACTGTGGGCTTTTATCCCACAAAAGGCAACTGCTCTGGTGTCAGGCAGAGGGGCACAGTGAGGCTCCCCAGAATTGTGGGCTTGCCAGCCTAGCAGAATGGAAGGGGAAAGGGAGGCTCATTATTAGAGTGATTATACTGATGAACCATGGAACGAAGGTACCTAAGTGAAGGTGAAGGAAGCGGGTACCTGAGAGGAGAGAGAGTCTTGTTATGTTAAGGTCCCAGTTCCTCTTCCCTAAACTGACAGCCCTAAATAGAATGACTGGCCTAAGTCCCTCCTCGTTTTAAAATTCTGCACTTCTCTTGGTGCTCAATAAATATTTGTAGAATGAATAAATGAATAGATGTGTACGCACATAGGCAATAAACATTTTCTTAGCAAACACACATATAAAAATAAGAATATAATATGCATATATATAGATTTGCTAAGCAAATGAACATTGTAAGCCATGTTCATTTACGTTAGCTTCAGAGAACCGAATGTAAAAATACTTATACACATTAATAACATTGTTTTACAATAATGTCACGTGCCAATTAAGCAAAAACACAACTGCTACATATCATTAGTTATTCTGTGTCCAAATTATTGAGGCCTTGCAATGTATCTTAAAATGCTTTATCAAGACGTAAGCAGGGCTCTTGGTGCCCTCAGTACCGCTTCACCAAGCACTCAGGCACAGTACACCTACAGAGGAGGCTGCACACAGCACAGGTATCTGGTGGTCATGATTCATTCACATCTTTCTCACATGCCAAAAAGGTGGGAGGGGGTGATAAAGAAAGAACTGGCCATGAGGTAATCAGAAACCAATAGGTCTCCTGACCTGACTGTAAAGATGCTCCATAGTCTGTATGAAATTATACTGAAATTTACTAGCACACAAGCATCCAAGTGCCTTGTGTGTTACATATTTTAATCTAATTCATAGTACTTAATAAGTGCTCCTACTTAAGAACAGTAATTATATACTAAGCATCGTGTATGCATTAGCTCTCAACGACCCTATGAGATAGATGCTCTTTCTCACCTCATCGAAGTGATGAGAAATCTGAAGCTGAGAGAAGTTAATCCCCTGCCCCAGGTTACAGCAATTAGTTGGCAGCACCAATAGTAGTATCCCAGTCTGTGTGAAGTCTGAGCCCTCTATCCTCCCCACCATCTGTTGGCATGTGGCTCACAGATTAAAGTCATGTGTTGCTTAACAATGGGGATATATGCTCTGAGAAATGCATTGTTAGATGATTTTGTCATTGTGCAAACATCACAGTGTACAACACAAACCTAGAAGGTATGTATATTTTTATTTATATACATATCACATGGAAACCAAATTACCCATCACCATTACTGAATATCAGTCCTTTCCCCTACTTGATCTACAATAATAACATCAAGTGTCATATATCAAGCATCCATACATGCTCCATTATAATCTTATGGGACCACTGTCCTATATGCAATCCATCATTGCCTGAAAAGTCATTATTCAGAGCATCACTATTTTCTTCTTCCTTTAACAGAATTGCCTCCTCCCAATAGATTTCTTGCTTAGTATATAATCACTGTTTTTAAATAGGAGCATTTATTAAATACTATGAATTAGGTTAAAATATGTAACATACCAGGCACTAGGGTGTTTGTGTGCTTGAAGCCTCTCTCCTAGCAGCCCAGGTCCCAGGTCCCCAGAAGTGTGTCTTTGAGTCCCCTGCTCTGATGACTCTCAGAGACCTCCACCTTCCTGCCTTTGGCTATGATGCCTAATCCGGGTTACTCATCCTTATGCCCATATATTAGCTAAAACCATTAACCTGACAGGACTCCACTGATGTCCTTTTCAACAAACAGCCCAACAGCCGATTTAACCAATATAGATTTATTGCTTAATGCTACAGAGAAGGGAGCCAGGGAGGGAGGAAAAGAGGGAGAGCAATAGCAATCCCTCCTCCCACATCCTGATGGACAGCCAGCTATCCTCTCCTCCAGCAATTACTGACACTAATTAGCGGCTTACTGCAGATCTGAGTGAAGAGACTGACACAGGCGCAATCCTGCCTACCATATTCCAAGTGTAGTCAGAGTCCTCAGGAAAGGCCCCTGTCAAGGGCCTGTCTAGGAAGAACTTGGCAGCTCAGAAACCAAGCAGATTGGAAGGGGTGGAGGGAAGATCTATAAAATGGCCTCATAACCAGGGTCCGTTCTGCTTCCTGCTCCCAGCTCCAGTCTGGCTGCAGCTTTTCTCAGCTGAGGCCCTGGGCTTCCATGGTGAACAGCACTCAGCTGGCTGCAAATCATGGAGGCATATGGCTCAGATTTGTGATGCCAAGTCATTAGCCCTCTGACCCAATTATAGGAATTATCACAAAGAACAAAGCAATTGGGATTCAGCCATTGTGCTGCTCTTCACTTTAAAGGAACTGTCTTGGGAACCAGGTCTATTCTTTTTTTTTAAAAAAAAGTGCCTATTTTACATGATACAGAGGCATTTCCAGCTTATAAGACATCGTCAAAGAGAGTGGAGGATGCTCCTTTAGGGTAGTGGGCAGATGTTTCTCAAGGAGCATGATATAATAGTACATAGCAACAGCAGCTAGAATAGTACAAAACACATATGGCTAGTTAAGGGTCATGGGTTCTAGTCTTGGTTCAGACTCCAGTGTGTTGTATGAATGTGGGTGAGTCACATTTCTACTCTGAGACTCAGCAGCCTTCTTTATAAAGTGACGAATCACTTTAATGATCTTTAAGGTCTCTCCTAGCCTGACCATTCCCAACTGATCATGCCCCAGAGTTACATCATCCTTTATGGTGAAAAACTTAGTGAAATAAGCTCATAAAATAATATTACTTTCTAAAATAAGCTGTAATTTTATAGCAGATTTCTGTGCAGGAGAATCATGAATGTGCTTTCTTTGTTACATTTTTAATGTGAAATTGAACTTAGAAAAATACCTGGTACCCTTGAATTTAAAAAGTGAATAGAATCAACTATACGACTTTGTATCCTCTGGTTAGAGAAAGAATTTTTAATAATGAAACTATGAATTGTAATTGCCCATTGCAGCTATCTACTGGGTAATAAATGTTGCTGATTCTGTGTCATTTAGCAAAAAATACTGCAAAGAAAAAAATATTGCAGGTTTAGTATCTTAATTATGTAGATTTTACATTCAATGAACTCTTGCCAAAATAAATTGTGTATATTATCTGAAAAGCAAATGTTAATTAAAACTGTATCTTGATAGCATGCTTGGTTCACAAGACATTCTGAGCATATGAGATTATATGGCACGCATTAGCTACAATCAACTCAGACTGAAGGTCTGGGTCATTCAGTGATTCATGTTAAGCCAGACAGTGCTGACTGGTACTGGCATCTGACAACAGCACCTCACATTTTTATGAGTGAAGTGTCTCTGTCTGCTCCAGAGCCTCATAAATAGGACAGCTGACTTGAGTTTCCATTAATTAGCTGTTTAACACAAAGCGACCCAGTGATCACTGCATCAAAGGTATAAAAGTAAAATCCCCAGCAAGGAAATGAGATTGGGGTACAGGCAAAGAGGACCAGAGGCCACCATATTCATCACTTGTCTCTTTCCTTCTGTACCCTGGGCTTGGATGTCCCCAAGATCAGACCATCATCCATTCACCCTGATAGGTGGGTAATTGCATTCTTGAGCCACAGCATCTGGTCCTTTTTGAACATCTTCACTGCTGAGTAGTGTATACAAAGAACAAGATCCAAATACTGCAGAATTGATTCTTCCACCCTCTCCAAGAGGCATGGCTCCAAACCTAGTTTAATTATAGGTGTTTAGACGTACTGAGATGAATACCTTGGGAACAGCCGTTCCACAGCACCGCTCTGGCAAGCACATACTGTCTTTTCTATTTTTTTTTTTCACTCTCTATTTTAACAAACAGTCAACTGTGTGCTGCATGTAAGTGATCTGTAATCAACGGAACACTAAAATGCCAAGTGTTAGGAAAAGGTCAGGGGGGAGTTTTCAGACAGGAGCCTGGAGCCACGTCGTGGCCTGGAATGGCAAGGTTGTCATTTCCACTGGACTTCCAGGGTCAGTTCATTTCCAAGCTATTACCAATATATCCTAATAGATGCTCATGTATGTCTAACTAAGCCACTTTCCACCTGCCTCTAAGAATCTATCAAGAATGGCCTTTAAATGTTGGCCTATATTATTGATGTTTCTAAAGGTGTAGCAGGAATGAAGAACAACAGACCTGGGTTTGGATCTCATTACTTAGGAGGTGTGTGATGATGAGTAAGTCACTTCAACCCTTTGAGCTACAGTCTCATCGTCAAACAGGAATGATACTGCCTACCTATAGGGGAAGATGTGAGGCTTAAATGTAAGAAGGAATGTAGAACAGTACCAGATACTTAGCAATATGTATTCATTCATCATTCATCCATCTGTCATCCATACATACAATAGACATTTAAAGAGTGTTGACTTTGATAATTCAGAGTTAGGTTTATGCACAAAGACACTTAGGGAAAAAAGAATTTTATGAAGACAAGTGGAGCCATGGAATGGATAACCACTGAGCAGGTCTAAGCCCTCCAGGTGCAGTGCAAAGGCAGGAGAGGACAGGAGACAGGCATGAGGATGTTTCCTTTCTCTGTGTGCTAGTCATCTGCCTGTGGATTCTCAGGCCCCATTTCTGCCCGTCCCTGCCTGGGACACCAAAACCTGCATTTCCCATATTCTCCTGTGTGATGGCTTTTGCTTAGGCTTTGTTGATTGGGAGATCTGGTAGAATCTAGTAAGGCAAAAGGAAGAGATTTCCTGTTTTCAGGCTCTAAATTTCTTCACAGTGTCCTTCCAGCTACCAAGGACAGCTAGGACCTCCAGCATCATTTGTCAGTTTTCCACTCTTCCTTGATCTCAGGACTCTTCCTTAATCCCAGGCCCACAGTTTACCAGCCACTCCCAATCTCAGCATCAGCCAAGTGGCACCTCATCGGACCTCAGCATCAGTCATACAGAGTCCACTCAGCATTCTCATTACCAGCCACCAGTACTCCTCAGACGTCGTGGCTCATGGTCCAGCACCCTGGAGGTCCCAGCACCAGCCATGCAGTGCCTATTCTCTGACTCCAACAACAGCTTTGCAGTCCCTTCTTGCTGATTCCAGCACAGGCTGGTCAGCATCCCCAGTCCCTTAGTAGTGCAGCTTAGCAAAAGGGGACTGGTGGCCTCTAGAAACACCCTAGTTTTCCTATTCCCTCAGCACTAGGTGGGGAGCTGCTTCCTGCACTTACTAATCTCTGCTTCACTTCACCTTTCCCATTTGCTCTTTCAACCCATCAAACTATTTTATAACTAATCCCCTGCATTAAACCCCCTCCATGTGAAATACCAAATGTGGTTTGTCTTTTCCCAACTGGACCCTGACTGATATACACGCCGCACAATTGAATGTGGACACTAAAGCCTGAGGGGGAGGGGAGATGAAAAAGGTTGTTTTAAAAGTTAATACCCTTTAATCCAATAATTCCACTTCTGCAAATCTTAAAAGTGATATCTGCTAACTCCTATTCTTCCTTCAAGCTTCACCTACATGTCACTTACTCACAGAGGCTTTCTGAATCTAAATTATTTGGCTCCTCCATAGCAGTCTGAAGCTTTCCTTCACAGCATTCACCACCATTTGCAACAATATAATTTTGTGATCCTGTTTGTCTTTCTCTTCATTAAGCAAAAGCAGGAACTGGGTCTGTCTTGTCACTGGCCTTTCCAGCACCTGGAAAAATGGCTAACCTTACACAGGTGTTCAAAAATCTCTGTTGAATGAACAGATGAATAACTAAAAATGTTCATTGCAGCAATGTTTTTACTTAATGAATGACAGTAAGCAACCTACGTATCTTGTATAACAGAAATGGATGAATTTGTAAAAATTCCACTCAATGGATTATATAAACATTATATTTAGCCTGACATAAATGATTCCCAAAGTATGGTTTATGAACTGCATGCCTCAAAATTGCCAAAAAGCAGATTCCTAGGCACTACCCCAGAATTTTCATATGCTCTTAAAGTGATTTTATGTACCCTCTTAGGAATCCCTGGTCTACTATGAAAATTGCAGAGATTTGCAGTAACTTGAAAAATATGTCTTACTATGCTATTTGGAAAATCAAAAATAAAACTAATCAAGCAAATAACCCAAAGCAAGGGCAATCATAGAAATAAAAAAGACAAATAGATAAGTAGATATGTAGGAAGGCAAACAGACAAACAATTATTCTTTAAATCATAAAAAAAGAACTGGAAGGAAATACCTTGGAAGGAAAAAAAGAACTGGAAGGAAATGTGTTTCTTTGGGGAATCTAATGGCAAAACTATTACTTTGTTTTTCTCTTTCTGATTTTTCATATTTGCTGAATTTCTGATAATAAGCATGTATTTTACAACGAAAAATACCAAACCAAATTATCTTTAAAAATATAGCAAAAAAGAGATATTTCTTAGACCACCTAGGCCAGTTGAAAACTCCTGGTCAGAATCTCCAACCTCTCCTGTTCTGGGTTCCTTGGACTGTTCCTCCATCATTACTTGTCTCCTGTGGGACATGGATGTGATCATTTCCTTAAATCTTACTCCAGCTGCACTAAAATCAGAGCTTGGCAGCTGGTAAGCCATTGCAATTTCATACTTAAGACATCAAAGCTGGTAGCCTTGCTTTCAATTCCCCCCAGCTCATCTTCTTAGGAGAAACATTTCTCAAAAGAACTTGATCCCTTGAAGTTATTGGCCACCACATTTAGACAAAGCCCCACTCAGGATAGAAAAGCAAAGTTAGGGAGAGCCCATGGACAGTGTATGAAAGGCTTGGATATGTGTGTGATGTAGAGGGGGAAAGGGGCCCAAACAGCCCATCAGCTCAGAGCCTTTTCAGTCCAGTTCTCAGTAGACTGTGCAACTGTCTGGGAGAAAGAGGGACAATCTCAGTATGGCAAAAGTTCATCTTGGGAAGAACTCTCTTTGCAGCCAAGCCTGCCATCCACCAGAAACAGCATGATGGTACTCTGTTAGGTTATCTCCAAGAGAAGAATTTTAGGTGAGTGCTTCAACGTCCTTAAAATAGGGCCCAACTCCGCTGGGCTGTTGCTTGGCATTGCTGCTTCCAGCCTGCTGCCGGTTCTTGAGCTGGACTCTCTGTGCCAAGACCCAAGGTCTTCTGTCTTTTTACTAAGGTGCTTCATAAAGACAGTTGCTCTCCCTGGTGGGTGAAGGAAAATGATCCCTATTTCCTATAAACTAATAGGCAAAACTACTCCCCGACAGTGAAATCTGGGCTGTAATAGCCAAACCACCACCTCAGAGCGGGCGATTTGACAGACACTGACTGAGCTCCAGTGCAGTCAGCAGCGGCCAGACTTCCTTTCTCCCAGACAATGAAATTACCATAAAGAACTTGGCAGCCACAACTTCACTGGTCTCTTGACTCCCGTTTTCCTACTACTTTAATCCATTCTAACATAGGCAAACTTTCCCAAAACTCCGATTTCTTCATGTTTAAAAACCAAGAGCAATAGAACCAAGGTTAAGTTTATAGCTTGACATTTAAATCTTTCCAAATTTTAGTTCCAACAGTGTTTTTGAATGTGTAATAAGAGTAGCCAACATGGCTGGAGTGCTCACTACATACTAGGCACTATTCTTAGAGCTTTATAAAAATTAGTTGAGTTTGGCCGGGCATGGTGGCTCATGCCTGTAATCCCAGCACTTTGGGAGGCCGAGACGGGCAGATTACGAGGTCAGGAGTTCAAGCCAGCCTGGTCAACATGGTGAAACCATGTGTCTACTAAAAATAAAAAAACTAGCCAGGCATGATGGCACTCACCTGTAGTCCCAGCTACTTGGGAGGCTGAGGCAGGAGAATCACTTGAACCCAGGAAGTGAACGTTGCAGTGAGCCAAGATCGTGTCACTACACTGCAGCTTGGGTAACAGAGTGAGACTTCGTCTCAAAGAAAGAAAAAAATTAGTTGAGTTCTCAAAATAACCCTATGAGAAAACAAGAAGTCCCATTTTACAGTTGAGTAAACTAAGGCACAGATAAGTTAAAAAGATTATGTGAGCCAGGTGTGGTGGTTCACCCCTATAATCCCAGCACTTTGGGAGGCCGAGGCGGGTGGATCACCTGAGTCTGGAGTTCAAGACCAGCCTAGCCAACATGGCGAAACCCCTCCTCTACTAATAATACAAAAAAATTAGCCAGGCCTGGTGGCACACGCCTGTAGTCCCAGCTACTTGGGAGGCTAAGGCAAGAGAATTGCTTGAATCTGGGAGGCGGAGGTTGCAGTGAGCCGAGATTGTGCCACTGCACTCCAGCCTGGGTGACAAAAGAGAAAAGAAAGAAAGGTTAAGTGGATCGCCTAAGGTTATACAGAAGGTAAATGAGAGAAACAGAATTGGAACTCGGGCTGTGTGACTCCACAGCCCTCATGTGAACATTTCTAACCCCTGTGTTCTCTGCCTCCTAGTTGTACCTAGAAGGAATGGCCCCTGTTAGTCGGGCCTCTCTCTACACGTTCCCTTAATTGTACCTGCCTTACTCCTGACTTTTCTCTCCTGTGTTCCCCTTTCCTCTCCATGAGTAAGCATGTCCTCCAAGTCCATTGCCAGATACGAAGGCCTAGAGCATTTGCCATGGTCCTTACTCCTTCTCTGCAGTGTAGGGAGGTCTTGAGTTGAGCTGTTCTTAAAAGATCCCAGAGAGTCCTGGTATCAGCCGACTATACTTTAAGGATGTGGGCTTGGAATCTAATGAATCTTGAAAGAGGAAGATTCATTTAAGTCCTCATCTGTAAAATAGGGAGAATAATCCTGCCCCATACATTTGTAATGAAGGTTAAGTGACAGAACCACATGAAGGACTTTGAAAACTTCCAGAATCACAACTTCCTTTGAACTCACACAGTATGTTTTACTAATATTTCTTCTCCCTTTACTATAGCCATTGGCATTCTTGTTTTCCCCACCATGCCCTCTGTCCTCAGCTGTGCATTAAAGAGGCATGTACCTTGAAAGGTGAATTACTTGGGTATAGTTTATTTTACAAAGAGCAGGGATTGAGTGCACTAAAATAATCTATCCATATACTTCCAGGAACCCATTTGCTGTTTCCTTAAAGTCTTTAAAGTAAAATGCTAAGTCAGGAGTTAACTGTAAAGAGCCCACTCTCTTTTTTCCCTTTTTAACAACTTCGCTCCCCTCTTCAGCAATGTCCATTCTCACATTGATGCTACTTCATTTTTGAGACAGCAGTAAAGAGACAGTCTCCCACCTACCTCTTGTCCTATAATAATGGGATATCATTTTCTAAAAATGTGATTTCCTAGCCAGGCATGGTGGTGGGAGTCTGTAATCCCAGCTACACAGGAGGTTGAGGCAGAAGAATCGTTTGGACCTGGGAGGCGGAGGTTGCAGTAAGCCAAGATTGTGCTACTGCACTCCAGCCTGGGCAACAGAGTGAGACTCCATCTCAATAAATAAATAAATAAAATAAGAAATAAAAATGTGATTTACCCTTTAAATGAGTGGATTGTATACTATGTAAATATATCTCAATAAAGATCTTTAAGTCAAAAAGACAGAAGTCATAGATAATGTATAAGTAAATAGGCATGGCTGTAATCCAATAAAACTTTTCTTACTGTGTTAGTCCATTTTTATTTGCTTTAACAGAATATCTGAGAGTGGGTATTTTATAAAGAGGTTTATTTAGCTCACAGTTCTTCAGGCTGAAACGTTCAAGGGCATGGTGCTGGCTTCTGGTAAGAGCTTTCATCCTGTGTCAGAACATGGCCAAATGGAAGTGGACACTTTCAAGGAGAAAATACCTGAGGGGTGTCCTGCCTTTATAAGAACCCACTCTTGTAGGCACTAATCCATTCTTGCCACAGTGAGAACTCTCTCACTACCAGGAGAAAGGCACTAAGCCACACAACAGAATCTGCCCCTATGACATAAACAGCTCTGCTAGGCCCCACCTCCCAATACCATGACACTGGGGATCACATTTCCATGTGAGTTTTTGTCAGGACAAACTATATCCAAATGATAGCATTTACCAAAAAAAGTGGGTTTCATCCTTCATACTATCCTCATAGGGGTGGGGTGGTGCAATATATTTGTAATAGTCCAGGCTTTGGAGTAAGACAGACCCCAATTTGAATCCTGAGTTGTCCCAGTCACTATGTGCCCCTGGAATATGCCCCCTGAGTCTCCATTTCCTCCACTGGGAAACTGTAGTGAAACCATCTGTTTTTGTTGGGAACGTTAAGGAGAAGGGAGTCATAACACTCCTAACACAGATAGACACTCAAAAACTAGAAGTTCCTTTTGTTACCCCAGCACTGTGCTTAGGCCCTGTGTTAATAGCTGAGAATGCAGAAGTAAAGACGACATCATCCCTACCCTCAAGGAACTCCACAGTTTACTGGAGCATATAGACATGTAAGTTTCTATATATGCATATACAGGGTCATAGGACAGGTAAACAGGTGCTTGCCAAGCATGTAAAAGGCCTTCCAAACACAGCCTGGGGTTGGAGGCAGTCAGGGATGACTTTCCAGAGTCCAGAAGTAAAGCTTAAGCTAAGCCTTGGAAGAAGAAAGGCCACAGACTGTACGTCAGACCACCTGGGTTCCTATCCCCACTCTGCCCTATACATTTTTTGTGACCCTAAGAGACAAGCTTCATCTTTTGGGGCTCTGTTGAATTGTCTTCATTTGAAAAAGGAAGTGATAAACAATGTATAACCAGCAGAACTGTTGTGAAGTTTACAGGAAATAATAAACAAAGGTATTGTGATGGCTAAGCTTAGGGTGAGTTTACAGACAAAGCTAGGTGTTAGATAAGGGGGAGCCTTATTCAACATAAAATAATATAATCTGTGAATCTCAACATGATGTGCATGGATTTTACAAAGTAGTTCTGCATGTGTGCACGTGCGTGTACTTGGATTTATATTGAAAACAAATCTACTTAAGGAAACTATTCCAAATAAAGGCCTAGAGGGGATCAGGTGGACACAGCCATCCTCTTCTCCAGCTTAACCTGGATTTATAGAGTTTATTTTTCCTAAATTGCTCTAAGTGCTTCAGGTGTACTATCTGATTTACCTTTATGACATTCCAATGTAGTTAGAAGCAGGTGGTATTATTTTCGTTTCATCAATGTGGCTATGAGGGCAGAGAGGTGAGCTAGCTCAAGTTTGTGGAATTGTAAGGCAGAAAGGGACTTTGAAGGTTGTTTAGTCTGACCTCCCACTTTGGAGCTATAAAGCCCTAGACAACATTCTTGCCAAGGCCTTATCCAGTAAATTTTTGAGTACCTCCAGGAACAAGGAGCCTACTCTGTAAGAGAGACGGCAGTCTAAGTGTGGGCTTGGAAAAGCTCCCCCTTTTATTGAAACAGGGTCTCACTCTGTTGCCCTGTCTGGAGTGCAGTGGTATGAACATGGGTCTCTGAAGCCTTGACCTCCTGGGCCCAAACAAATCTCTTGTCTCAGCCTCCCAAGTAGCTGAGGACTACAGGTGTGCACCACCACCTCTCACTAATGTTTTAAGTTTTTTTTTTTTTTGAGACAGGGTCTCACCATGTTGCCCAGGCTAGTCTTGGACTCCTGGGTTCAAGCAGTCCTCAAGAAAGCTGACTTGGAGTAAGGCTTTGTCATCTTGGAGACTTAGGGGTTCAAATCCCAGATCCACTACTTAGCCGCTGGACTAATTATTATTCTCTCCAAGGCACTACATCCTCATGTATAAAACCTACTTCCTAGAGTTGTTTTGGAGACTAAATAAAATAATAGGTAGCAAGCCATTTTGGTATTTATAAAGCACTGCATATGTATAAGACATCATTTGTATCACGGTTTCATACTTCCTTTCTCCTTGACAAGTACCACTATGTATCGTTGCTGGGACTATAAATTGACACAAAATTTTTAATGGACACAATGGCCCTATCAACATTTGAAATATACCCATCCCCTTCAAGCCACAAATTCTAATTCTAGGTATTTATTCTACAGATCTACTTCCACATGTGTATAATACATATGTTCCAAAATATTTTCATTACCACATCATTAGTAATTTAAGAATACTGGCAATGACTTTAATGATGTTCATTGGGAATTAATTAAATACATTATAATATGGCGATAGAATGGAATATACTATTACATTGTTAGGAAAATGAAGTATTTCGATATGTACGGGTATGGTCTGATCTCTAAGATATATTATTTAGTGGAAAAGGTGAGCTGCAGTACAGGCCATATAGTCTGGACCACCATATTAAAAAAGTGAATACAGTATGTAAACCCATACATGTGTATATTCTCAGACTGTGGCTGGAAAAATACAGAAAAGATTGGAACAGTATTTGCCTCTTGGGAAGGAAATCAGTCAAGTAACTTTCTACTGCATGCATTTTTATATTATTTTAATTGTTTTTATCAGGAAGATGTGTTCCTTTTACAGCCACAGAAATACAAGCACCATAAAGATACTGACTCCCTAACTAGACATTAAGTTCCAGGGGAGCAGAGCACATCCCTCTCCTTGTCTAAATAAATGGCAGCCCATGCCACAGGCCAATCCTCAGAGCTATCTTCATCTACTCTTTCTCTCTGCCTAATAACCAACAAATCCGATGTGCTGTACTTTTGTCATAGATCCAGATCACTTCTTGCCACCTCTGCTGCCACCATCCTGGGCTGAACCACTGTTATCTCTCAGGGGACCTGTCTACCAGACTTCCTACTGGTCTCTTCCCCACCGAGGAAAAAGCACCGCAAACAAACTTTTTAAAAACCTAAGTCAGAGCAGGAAATCCTCTGCTCAAAACTGCCCAGTAGCTTTTTATCTCATGCAGTGACAAAGCAAAATTCCCACCATGGCCTTTAAGGACCCCCATGGCTGTGGCTGCAGCCATCCCCTCTCCTAACTTCTCCTTTCTTGATTTTTCTGCTCCAGCCACACCGGCCCCCCGTGGTGTTCCTTGAGCTCACCCTCACCTTCGTATTCACTCTTCCCTCAGCCTGAAAGGAACTGCCCATCTAAAATCATGTGGCTGGCTCTCAGTTCCTTAAATGTCACCCTATCTTTTCCCTCCTCATCTTTACACCATAGCACCCCATTTCTCTTCATTCTCTCATCTTGCCTCCTTCTTCTAAATGGTAATATTCCTTCCTGACAGTATTTGTTCATCTGAGTCACTTTATCTCCCATAATTAGAAAGCAAACCACAATACCACTATCAGTGCAAAGAACAATGGTAGTTATACAGAGTCACTAAATTCACACTGGGTGAACCACCTACTCATGTAATAAACGGGGCTGAACAAGAAAATAGAGACCTGAAATCTTCTCACTCAGTTACACCCTATGATATCAAGCCAATCTTTTACATTATCTGAGCCTCAAGTGGTAAGAAAAGCTTCTGGTCCAGTGTTTCCAGGACCCTGGTAGTTTCTACAGGTTTTAAAGATGCATCATTTTTGATATTTCAAAGTGTTAGGTTTTCTTGAAGTGTGTTCTATAGGTTGCTAATGTGTATTATTCAAAAAATAGCTCCAAGACAAAACAAACAAACAAAACACATCATTATAATGTGTCAGTGGGCCTATTTTCCAAATGCAGTTTTGCTCAGAACTTGTGCTTATGTGCATGTGTGTGTTTGTATGCATGCATGTGGGTACATGTGTGTATGTATGTGGTTTATTTCACAAGGCTAGTATTCAACTGAATACATGTTAGAAAATGCTGCACTCAGTGAACTCACAGAAAGGACAAAGGGCATTGGGTAATAGTTATTTCCTCATATTGACTGAAGGCAGTTAGAAAACCTTTTGATTTATGAAACATGAAGAACAGAATTAATCGTAGATTCAGACATGCGAACATGAGATTCAGGCCCTGGTTCTCACATCATCAGCACCCTTCCACTCAATCCATACCCTACACTCTATTCTCTAGCCAAACTTGAGCTTCCCAAATATTTCACACTGCTTTTGACCCACGGTTTTGCACTTTTTATTTCTTTAGTGGAAATGAACTTCCTTTCATTTTCTGTCAATATTCTTTGCTCATTTCTTACGATTTAGCTCAAAAATGACTTCCTCTTGACCCCTTCTTACCTATTCCTTCTTTATAGTTTCATTGTTCCCCACATGCCCCTCTAGTATTACAGCCAAAATAATGTGTATTAGATATTACTTACACTTCTGTCACCCTCATTTGACTGTGAGTTCTTCAAAGTTGTGGGCTCAGTTTCAATTATTAGTCTCTGCAGCATCTACAACAGCCCTGCCAGTAAGTAGGTAGAAAAGGAGGGGAAGAAAAATGAAGGGAGGGAAAGGAAGGGAAGGAAAAGAAAGAAATGAAGGACAGATGTATAGAAGGAAGAAAGGAAGGAAAGAAGAAAAGAGGGGAAGAAAGAAGGGAGGAAGTTTAGGAATCATTGTACAAGAGAGAAAAATAAATTAAAACAGAGGAAAAGGTAGCTGAACAGAGTACACAGCCCGGGAGCCTAGCTAGCATCTGGAGTAACTTTGCCTTGAAGAACCTCCATCCTACAAGATGTTCCTGTTTGTTCCCCGAAAAAATGTTCCCTGAGTTAGCTGGGAGATGCACAAATAATAACTCCTTATGAAAGTATATGATTTACAGAAGTATAATAAAAGATGGGGAAAGTTTTAAAGACCCTATTTATCTTTATAGTCTCAATCTCTTTTTGACTACAGCTCTTTCTTTTCTATTCCTTTCTTCTCTTCCTCCCTCCCTGCCTCCCTCCCTCCCTCTCTCCCTCCTCCTTTTCTTTCCTTCCTCCTGTCTATCTGGACAGAAAGGGGGAAGACAATTTAGAGACTGGGAACCGAGACTGGAGACTCAGGCTAAAATCCTAGAATAATCCCACGTCAAGTAAGTCACCATCCTGCAGCTGACGCTTCTGTCTATAAAGAAATGGAACAGGAAAGGAGGTCTATAGGCTTCTCGCAGTTTTATATAAAAGCACTGAACCAGGAATTTCCTGCTGATATCAAATACAGGTGGGAAATGATTTTGTTTGAAAATAAGAATGGAGTGAGAAAGTATGTATCGTAGAGACGTGTGTTATGATATTATCTAAATAGATTGACCATATGTGATCGAATGCCCAGGAGCCAGCTGGTACGAAGTGTGGGACCACCAAATTGATTACATCAGTAAGGCAGGGCATACCTCTCTATGTCAGTGTCTATGACCTAGGGATATCAATAGTGGCAAACATTAGGCTGCAGGTTGTAGTCCTGTATCTATTACTGGCAATTTGCAATTTGTTATGCAATTTAAAAATCGCTCCCTTACTTAACTGTGTTGTCTTCCACAAAATCCCTTTAAGGCAGAGAATAGGTCTGGCACGAAGTCACATGCTGGAAACTGTTACAGTTCCTGAAACAGGCTGAATGAATGAAGGAAGGAAGGAAGGAACAAAAGCAGGGAATGAGTCTGTGTCTCAAAGTTGTCTTGGATATAACAAGGCAAAAACATGAATCTCAAAAGGTTTTTATGAAGACTTTGTAGGTTGTTAAGTGTTAAACACTTCGGTTTCTCCTTCTACCAGAAATAGCATTAATAATGAATGACTCCTGAACATGAAATATAATATTAGTAGAAATGAAGAAAGTGTAAACACAGGCTGTAATTTTCACTTCCAAATTTCATGCAAATACAAGTCAAACACAATCCAAGTGAAGTGAGAAGAATTAGAAAGAAATACTTATAACAGACAAACATTTGGGCATTAAAGTTACTGGACTAACAAGTAGCTTTTTTTACTATGTTCACCTTACAGGTTCAAAATGTGTTAAACAAGGCTGAATACAAATTTTAAACATCAAAAAACAAAGTAAATAACCTTTGTATAGCACTTTGACTCCTCATAAAACAGTTCCTTATTATTCTCCCCATTAATTCATGTACGTATTCCGCAAACAGTTAATGAGCACTGTTTACGAATCAGCCTCTTTGAAGGACAGCCATATGAACCATGCACCTCAAGGAGCTGCCTATCTGATGGAAGAGACAAACAACTTGAAACTTAAAACATTTGACTTGCATTAACTACCCAATAAGAATGATCAGATACGATTATCTCAATTTTATAAGTGAATAAACTGAGGAACAGAATTTTACTGATTAAGAACTCCAATTCTAGAGTCAGACAGACAGACATGAAGGTGAACCCCTGGATCTGCTGGCTTCTCACTGGGAGACCTGGATGAGTTAAGTTTTACTTATTAATTTATTTTTGAGACAGTGTCTTGCTCTGTCTCCCAGGCTGGAGTGTAATGGTATCAGCTTGGCTCACTGCAACTTCTGTCTCCCGGGTTCAAGCAATTCTCCTGCCTCAGCCTCACAAGTAGCTGGGATTATGGGCCTGGCTAATTTTTTTGTATTTTTCTTTTTTAGTAGAGATGGGGTTTCACCATGTTGGCCAGGCTGGTTTCGAACTCCTGACCTCAAGTGATCCATTGGCCTCAGCCTCCCAAAGTGCTAAGATTACAGGCGGAGCCACTACACCCAGCCGAGTTACATTTTCTATGTATCAGTTTACTAGTCTGATGGATATTAATATTTGATCATCCTTCAAATGGATTAGATGAGTTAATGTAAGGTTTTAAAAATAGTTAACAAAGTACTTTACATATATAGTCTCTCAGGAAATGCCAGTAATTATTATCACCATAAATTTTATTAGTTATTATTAATAGTATTAGTATTGTATTTACTTAAAAGTCACTTGATGAATAAGTTTCAGAGTAGAATTCACAGCACTATCTTCTAAGACAAATATCTGTGCACTTTCCACATAAAAATAAGGTTGATAAATACAGAGTAATGGGCTCAAAAGGAAACTCAAGTCATCAAGTTCAGCAGTCATTCTGCCTCTTAGCAAGGTCTTTACTCCCTACTGCAAAAATTAACCTATGAAATGCCTATCACCATTAGAAAAGTGTTTGTTGAGTTTCACCATTACTCTCTAACTTTGTACATCAGTCACTGCTCAGACCTCTGGGTTAACAGAGAAAAAGCCTTGGCCTTCTATGTCATGAGAACCTTTTCAAGCCACTGATTATATTCTGACAGGTCTCTAAAATGATTAACAACCAGCATTTCCAGCATGAAATGGGTCACACTTGAAATACATGCATGCTTCGTACAGAATTTATGGTAACATTGCTCATCCTAAGCAAAGGGGCTGTGCCATTTTTATTCACTCTCTCAACATTTATCGAGCCACATTTACATGTCAGAAACTAAACTCCAGATACTGGGGCCACTGAGAACAGAGCACAGACCTTGCTCTCACAGAGTTTCAGACTAGAAAATACAAGTTCTCTTCATAAGGATTTTCCTCTTTCATAGTTATAAAGAATATCTATTATCTGGTCCAATTCTGTCATTTTACAGAGAAGTAAACTGAGGCCTAAAAATGGAAAATGACTCACCCAAAGACACAAACTAAGTTAATAGCAGGCTAGACTACCCTTTCTCACTCTCCCAAGATTATTTCTCTTAAGCAAAGGTATGATTCTGGAGAAGGGGGAGGGAGGAGGTGAACATTCCACAAGATTACTACAGCACAGATTAAAAATATAAATGCTCACAGGCTGATAAGCAAATGCTTGATTTAAAGAGCTCTGGGGTTTCTCTTGGGCCTACCCTGATTTCCTTTTGACCTTGGATAGGGGCTAGCTGAAGAGTCTCAAGGCTGTCATATGGGGGGTCCATTTCTGCTTCTCGACAAGAGCTCTTTTGCGTATTTAAAAATACATTACATGACGTGATAGCTGGAGCATGTTCCCATGGATGGTTACCCAAGAGTCGCAGTTCCATTCCTTGCTCTGCCACTGAGACTGTATGATTGACGGCCTGGGTGCCAGTGACCCTGGGCCAAATCACTCAATGTTCTTTCCTTCTCCGCAGAATGGTGAGAACAATGGGAGTTCCCAGGCACACTGGTCCATTGTGAGGATGGATAGTTTTCTGACATCCATAAAACTCTCTGAGTTCCACTGAGAAAGGTCCGATTATTATGACACCCTTAAGAGTTCCCTTTCCTTTGTAACAGAAGTGAAACTATACTTTATCTCATTAGCTATATATTATATATTGGTCACCTACCAAGAACTTGAAGGTTTTACATGTAAATTAACCTGGACTTAGGGGCCTGGAGCCAAAATGGGAAAAAAAAAAAGAGGTGAGGTGTGAACCATGTTAAACAAGGTGTCAAGGGCCTTGGATTCTCAATATGCCTCTATCCCTCGCCCAACTCTGTGATCTTAGGCAAACTTCTGGATCTCTCACTCTCAATCTCCCTGGCATTTATCAAGTGGAAATAATGATCCTGTCCTTGTTTTTTTTGTTGCAGGATAGCTGTAGACTCAAACAAGAATACAGATACATTTGGCAAATAGCAAAGCCATATTTACAAGCGTCAGATATGACCATTACAGATGACCTCTACTTACAAAATTTTGTCTAACAAGTTTGGAGTCATGGGCTGAGATCACAGGACACTGAATCTCCTCAAAATAATGTTACCCCAAAAGGTTAGATTCCCAGGAAAACTTCCCACTTAGCTCCAAATTGCAAAGTTACATGTGTAAAGACACACTTTTCATAATAGTCAATTACGTTTGATAATACAGTTTCTCAGAAAAAAAGCATTCTGGATTCGAAATTCCTTATACGACATTTCTCTTCCTAGCAGCCTTAAGTGACAGGAGGTTATGAACTTGGGAACAAGGCAAGCGAGGTTCAAGTCCCACCTCTGCCACTCCCTAGTTCTGTGACTACAGGCAAATAAATTAACCTTTCTGATCATCAGTCTCCTTATCTGTCAAATGTGATTGCTGATGACCACCTTATGACCACAAATGAAACTCATAGTAAGCATTACACCATGACAGTTTTCTTCTTGTACATGAAGACCTTGATAATTCTCTTCATTTCATAAAGAAGGCACCTATCTGCAGCTCTACAATAATCTTCCCTGGGGAGTTTGAGATTTCAGGATAGAGAACAGCTGCCTCCTTGAGTGAAAGCTCCTGTCTAAGTCTCTCTCACTGACTCCACAGATGGGTAAGTAAACCATAACCATCAGACTTAAAAGAACCAACCATTTGAGGGGGATCCCAAGATGGCCAAATAAGAGGCAGCTCTGGAAAGCAGCTCCCAGCAAGAGATATGCAGAAGCCGAGTGGTCTCCGTAATTCCAAACGAGGTACCAGGTTCATTTTGTGGGTCTGTTTGGACAGTGGGTATAAACCAAATAGGGCAAGTTGAGACAAGGCAGGGCAGTGCCCCACCCAGGAGGTGCATGCAACCAACCAGAGGACCAGGGAATCTCCCACTCTGGGACTTCGGTTCGGATACAGTGCTCCACCCAAGCCTTCTACAACCCATAGAACAGGAGATCTTTGCCGGGTTGAAAGGCCCCAGCAAGCTGCCTGAACAGGGCAGAACAGCAACTTCAGCCTGCACTGGGTCTGTCAGCATAGATCTAGGCAGAAACATTGACTGATGTGAAAGCCAGAAAGCCAGCTGGATGGAGCCAGCCACCCCCCAGAAAGAAGGGGAACTGAAAACAGGAAAACAGCCCATATGTCAGGACAGGTCCCCCCTGCACAAAGCCTAGCAGGCTAAAAAACTCTCACTCCAGAGTTTCACACCCAGAACATCAGTTAGAGAGCAATCAGAAACAATAGAGCTTGGCAGGGGCAAGGGAAGCTGCATTGCAGAAGCCCCCCTAATTTTCCTGAGTAAATAAAAGATGCAGCAGCTCCACTGAATCTGTGGCAGCCCAGCAGCGCCTCTGCAGGCAGACAAAGGAAAGGCCGCCTCCCCAAGCAGCTACCTGAGATCAAAACTATATAAATCCAAGGAGATGAGAAGAAACCAGCAGAAGAAGAATGAAACCGTCAAAAACCAGAATGCTTCTCCCCCACCACGAGATCACAACTCCTCACCAGCAAGGGAACAAAGCTGTACAGAGAATGAATCTGATGAATTGACAGAAGCAGACTTCAGAAGGTGGGTAAAAACAAACTTCTCTGAGTTAAAGGAACATGTTCTATCCCAATGCAGAGAAACTGAAAACCTTGAAAAAAGGTTCGAAGAAATGCTAACTAGAATAACCAGCTTAGAGAAGAACATAAATGACTTGATAGAGCTGAAAAACACAGCACAAGAATTTCGAGAAGCATACACACGTTTCAATAGCTGAATAGATCAAGCAGAAGAAAGGATATCAGAGATTGAAGATCAACTCAATGAAATAAGAAGACAAGAAAAGAGAACAAAGAGTGAAAAGAAATGAACAAAGCCTTCAAGAAATATGGGATTATGTGAAAAGACCTAATGTATGCTTGATCAGTGTACCAGAAGATGACGAGGAGAATGAATCCAAGCTGGAAAACACTCTTCAGGATATTATCCAGGAGAACTTCCCCAACCTAGCAAAGCAGGCCAACATTCAAATATAGGAAATACAGAGAACACCACAACAATACCCTAGAAGAGCAACACCAAGGCACATAATTGTCAGGTTCACCAGGGTTGAAATGAAGGAAAAAATACTAAGAGCAGCCAGAGAGAAAGGTTAGTTCACCCACAAAGGGAAGCACATCAGACTCACAGCAGATCTCTCGGCAAAAACCCTACAAGCCAGCAGAGAGTGGGGTCCAATATTCAACGTCCTTAAAGAAAAGAACTTTCAAACCAGACTTTCATATCCAGCCAAACTAAGCTTCACATGTGATGGAGAAATAAAATCCTTTATGGACAAGCAATTGCTGAGAGATTTTGTCACTACCAGACCTGCCCTATAAGAGCTCCTGAAGGAAGCACTAAACACAGAAAGGAAAAACCAGTACCAGCTATTCCAAAAAAGAACCAAATGGTAAAGACCAATGATGCAATGAAGAAATTATGCCAACCAAAGGGCAAAACAACCAACCAGTAATAAAACGGCAGGATCAAATTCACACATAACAATATTAACATTAAATGTAAATGGCTAAATGCCCCAATCAAAAGACACAGACTGGCAAATAGGATAAAAAACCAAGAACCATTGTTGTGCTGTATTCAGGAGACCCATCTCACATGCAAAGACACACACAGACTCAAAATAAAGGGATGGAAGAAGATTTACCAAGCAAATGGAGAGCAACAAAAAATCAGGGTGGCAATCCTAGTCTCTGATAAAATGGACTTTAAACCAACAAAAATCAAAAGAGACAAGGGCATTACATAATGATAAAAGGATCAATAAAACAAGAAGAGCTAACTATTCTAAATATATATGCACCCAATACAGGAGCACCCAGATACATAAAGCTAGTCCTTAATGATCTACAAAGAGACTTAGACTCCCGCACAATAATAGTGGGACACTTTAACACTCCACTGTCAATATTAGACAGACCAACAAGACAAAATCAACAAGGAAATCCAAGACCTGAACGCAGATTGTACTGGGCAAACTTAATAGACATTTACAGAACTCTCAACCCCAAATCCACAGAATATACATTCTTCTCAGCACCACATCACACTTACTCTAAAATCAACCACATAATTGGAAGCAAATCATTCCTCAGCAAATGCAAAAGAACAGAAATCATAACAAACAGTCTCTCAGACCACAGTGCAATCAGATTAGAACTCAGGATTAAGAAGCTAACTCAAAACTGCACAACTTCATGGAAAATGAACAACTGGCTCCTGAATGTTGACTGGATAAACAATGAAATGAAGGCAGAAATAAAGATGTTCTTCGAAATCAATGAGAACAAAGACACAATGTACCAGAACCTCTTGGACACATTTAAAGCAGTGTCTAGAGGGAAATTCATAGCAATGAATGCCCACATGAGGAAGAAGGGTCTAAAATTGACAGTTTATCATTAAAATTGAAAGAGTTAAAGGAGCAAGATCAAAAAAACTCAAAAGCTAGCAAAAGACAAGAAATAACTAAGATCAGAGCAGAACTGAAGGAGATATAAACACAAAAAATCCTTTAAAAAATCAACAACTCCAGGAGCTGGTTTTTCGTAAAGATAAACAAAATAGATAGACCACTAGCCAGACTAATAAAAAAGAAGAGAGAGAAGAATCAAATTGATGCAATAAAAAATGATAAAGGGACATCACCACTGATTCCACAAAATACAAACTACCATCAGAGATTACCACAAACAACTCTATGTACGCAAACCAGTAAATCTGGAAGAAATGTATAAATTCCTGGACACTTGCACTCTCCCAAGACTAAACCAGGCAGAAGTTGAAATCCTGAATAGACCAATAACAAGGGCTGAAGTTAAGGCAGCAATTAATAGCCTACCAACTAAAAAAAGCCCAGGTCCAGATGAGTTTACAGCTGAATTCTACCAGATGTACAAAGAGGAGCTAGTACCATTCCTTCTGAAACTACTCCAAACAATACAAAAAGAGGGAATCCTCCCCAACTCATTTTATGAGACCAACATCATCCTAATACAAAAACCAGGCAGAGACAAACAAAGAAAACTTCAGGCCAATATCCATGATGAACATCAACACAAAAATCTTCAATAAAATACTGACAAACAGAATGCAACAGCAAATCAAAAAATCTTATTCATCATGATCAAGTAGGCTTCATGCCAGGGATGCAAGGCTGGTTCAACACATGCAAGTCTATAAATATAATCTATGACATAAACAGAACTAAAGACAAAAACCACATGATTATCTCAATAGATGCAGAGAAGGCCTTCAACAAAATTCAACAGTCCTTTATGCTAAAAACTCTCAATAAACTAGGTATCGATGGAATGTATCACAAAATAATAAAAGCTATTTATGACAAATCCACAGCCAATATCATACTGAACTGGCAAAAACTGGAAGCATTCCCTTTGAAATTTGGCACAAGACAAGGATGCCTTCTCTCACCACTCCTATTCAACATAGTATTGGAAGTTCTAGCCAGAGCAATCAGGCAAGAAAAAGAAATAAAGGGTATTCACTTAGGAAAAGAGGAAGCCAAATTGCCTCTATTTGAAGATGACACAATTGTATATTTAGAAGACCCCATCATCTCAGCCCAATATCTCCTGAAACTTATAAGTGACTTCAGCAAAGTCTCAGGACACAAAATCAATGTGTAGAAATCACAAGCATTTCTATACACCAATAACAGACAGAGAGCCAAATCAAAAGTGAACTCCCATTCACAACTGCTATGAAGAGAACAAAATACCTAGGAATACAACTAACAAAGGTTGTAAAGGACCTCTTCAAGGAGAACTATAAACCACTGCTCAAGGAAATAAGAGAGGACACAAACAGATGGAAAAACATTCCATGCTCATGGTTGGGAAGAATCAACATCATGAAAATGGCCATACTGCCCAAAGTAATTTACAGATTCAATGCTATTCCCATCAAGCTACTAATGACCTTCTGCACAGAACTGGAAAAAACCACTTCAAAATTCATATGGAACCAAAAGAGACCCCACATAGCCAAGACAATCCTAAGCAAAAAGAACAAAGCTGGAGGCATCATGCTGCCTGACTTTAAACTATATTACAAGGCCAAGGTACTCAAAAGAGCATGGTACTGGTACCAAAACAGAAACATAGTCCAATGGAACAGAACAGAGGCCTCAGAAGCAACACCACACATCTACAATCATCTGATCTTTGACAAACCTGAGAAAAACAAGAAATGGGGAAAGGATTCCCTGTTTAATAAATGGTGTTCGGAAAACTGGCTAGCCATGTGCAAAAAGCAGAAACTGGACCCCTCCCTGACACCTTACACTAAAATTAACTCCAGATGGATTAAAGATCTGAACATAAGACCTAACACCATAAAAAGCCAAGAAGAACATCTAGGCAAAACCATTCAGGACATAGGCATAGACAAGGACTTCATGTCTAAAACACCAAAAGCAATGGCAACAAAAGCCAAAATAGATAAAAGGGACCTAATTAAAATCCAGAGCTTCTGTACAGCAAAGAAAACAATCATTAGAGTGCACTAGCAACCAACAGAATGGGAAGAAATGTTTGCAAACCCATCTGACAAAGGGCTGATATCCAGAATCTACAAAGAACTAAAACAGATTTATAAGAAAAAAACAACCCATTCAAAAGTTGGAGAAGGATATGAACAGATACTTTACAAAAGAAGACATCTATGAGCCCAACAAACATATGAAAAAATGCTCATCATTACTGGTCATTAGAGAAATGCAAATCAAAATTACATTGAGATACCACCTCACATCAGTTAGAATAGTGATCATTAAAAAATCTGGAGACAACAGATGCTGGAGAGAATGTGGAGAAATAGGAACACTTTTACACTGTTGGTGGGAGTGCAAATTAGTGCAATCATTGTGGAAGACAGTGTGGTGATTCCTCAAGGACCTAGAAATAGAAATACTGTTTGACCCAGCAATCCCATTACTGGGTATATACCCAAAGAATTATAAATTGTTCTATTATAAAGACACATGCACATGTATGTTCACTGAGGTACTGTTTATAATAGCAAAGACCTGGAACCAACCCAAATGTCCATCAACGATAGTCTGGATAAAGAAAATGTGGCACATATACACCATGGAATACTATGCAGCCATAAAAAAGGATGAGTTTGTGTCCTTCATAGGGACATGGATGAATCTGGAAACCTTCATTCTCAGCAAACTGACACAAAAACAGAAAACCAAACACTGCATGTTATCACTCATAGGCGGGTGTTGAACAATTAGAATATGTGGACACAGGGAGGGGAGCATCACACACTGCAGTCAGTTGGCAGGGGCTAGGGGAGGGACAGCGGGGGATGGGCAGGGTGGGAAGGGATAACGAGGGGAGAAATAACCAGATATAGGTGATGGAGGGATGAAGGCAGCAAACCACCTTGCCATATATGTACCTATGTAACAATCCTGCATGATCTGCACATGTACCCGTGAACCTAAAGTACAATAAAAAAAATTTTTTTTTAATAAACTCAGAAAAAAAACTAAAGGTACTAAACTATCATAATACAAAAAAAAAAAAAAAAAAAAGAATCAATCATTAAACTACTTGGGAGGCTGAGGAGGGAGGATAACCTGAGTTTCCAGGGAAGTCCAAGTTGCACAGGTTGTAGTGAGCCATGATGGCACCACTGAACTCCAGCCTGGGAAACAGAGCAAGACCCTGTATCAATTAAAACAAAACAAAACAAAACAAAAAGCCAACCATTTATGCAATAGAGCAAATCAGTGGCAATAGATTCTCTAGCAGCAGTAGAAAGCATGATTGTGAACTGCCATTCTTTCACTACATCATGTTGCATTCTGATTTTAAGCGACTTGTCAAGTCAGGGCTTACAAACTTGACACCTAATAACAAACCTGAAAGTACATTCCTTAAAATGATTTTTACATTTTGGCTTCCAATATGACCACTATAATTATCTCTTTATTTAGAAGGCCAGTAACTGTTTAAGGAACTCTTTTTTTTACCCCCAACATGATAAAAACTTTCAAATGCAATAGAAGAATATTTTCATGAACACCTTTACACTCACTACTAAATATTTTACAATTTTTATCTTATGTGTATTCATCTCTCCAATCTCTATTGCCGTCCACCAATTTATCTAAGTTTTGATGCACTCTAAATTAAATGCAGACATCTGTCCACTTCCTTTAAACATCTCAGTATAAATATTATTAACCAGAGTTCAACATTTGTTTCCAATTATTTTTTCTTTTGATGTAAAAGTTATATACAATGAAATGCACAAATTCTATGTGAACATTCTCACTGGGATTTTACAAATGCATATACATACAGCATTTGCATGATCAAAGTCCTTAGCAAGGCATTAAACATTGCTATCAGCCCAAAAGCTCCTCAAGCACATGCCCATTCACACTCTATCCTCTGAGAGGAAACCACTCTTTTATTTCTTGAATAGACTTTATTTTTTTTAGAGCAGTTTGCTTCAAAACAAAATTGAGAGAAAAATACAGAGATTTCCCATATACTCTCCACCCCCACACATGTATAGCCACCCCCATTATCAATATCTCCCACCAGAGAAGTACATTTGTTATAATCCATGAACCTGCACTGATATATCACCATCACTAAAAGACTATGGTTTACAGTAGGGTTAATTTTTGGTGCTATATATTTATGAGTTTTGACAAATGCATAAGGACTTGTATCTACCAGTACAGTTTCATACAAAGTAGTTTCATGGCTATGAATATGTGGGGCATAATCCTCTGTGCTCTGTGTATTCAGCCATACCTACTACCAACCTCTGATCTTTTTACTGTCCCTATAGTTTTGCCTTTTCCACAATGCCATATAGTTGAAATCACAAAGTACATAGGCTTTTCACATTGCCTCCTTTCACTTAGTAATATACATATAAGTTTCCTCCATATCTTTTTGTAGCTTAAGAGCTCATTTTTTTAAATGTCAAATAATATTTCATTATCTGGATGTAACACAGTTTGTGTATTCATTCAACTACTGAAGAACATCTTGACTACAATTAGGAATAAAGCGGTATGAACATCCATGTGCAAGTTTTTGTGTGAATGTGTGTTTTCAACTAATTTGAGTAAATGTCAAGGAGCACTATTGCTGGGTCAAATGCTAGGAGTATATTTAGTTTTGTAAAAAACGGCCAAGCAGTCTTCCAAAGTGGCTATACCATGTTGCATTCTCATCAGGAATAAATGAGAATTTCTGATGCTCTACATCCTCTTCAGCATTTAGTAGTGCCTGTGTTCTGAACTTGATCATGCTAAGAAGTGTGCAGTGGTATCTCATTGTTTTGATTTGTATTCCCCTTTGTTAAACAATGTGGACCATCTTACATGTTTATTTGCCATTTGTATGTCTTCTTTGGTGAGATGTATGTAAAGGTCTTTGACTCATATTTAACTGGGTCATCTGTGTTCTTATTGTTGAGCTTTAAGACTGCTTGCATATTTTGGATAACAAATGTGTTTTCAAATATGTTCATAAATGGATATGTCTTCTGCAAATGTTTTCTTTCAGTGTTTTGTTCTTGTTCTTTTGACAGTGTCTTTCACAGAGTATAAATTGTTATTTTAGTAAAGTTGAACTCATGAATTCTTTCTATTGTAAACCATGCCTTTGCTGTTACAGCTAAAATGTCATTGCCAAACCCAAGGTCATCTATATTTTTTCCTATGCTATCTTCTATGAGTGTTTTGGTCTGTTTTATGTTACTATAAAGGAATATCTGAACCTGGGTAATTTTAAAAGCGGTTTATTTTGCCTGTAGTTCTGCAGATCATATGGGAAAGATGATGTGGGCATCTGCTTGGCTTCTGGTGAGGGCTTTTGTGTTGCATCAAAACATGGCAGAAAAGGTCAAAAAGGAAGCAGGCAGGTACAAAGAGGCATCATGTCTGATGCACACCCTGACTTTATAACAACCCACTCTCCCAGGAACTAACGCATACACCCAGATGCCGTTTGGTCTTGCAAGAGTGAGAACTCACTGATTACCTTAAGAATGGCATCAAACCATTCATCAGGGATCTAACTCCATGACTCAACCACATCCCATGAGGCCCGCTTACCAACACTGCTACACTGGGGACTAAATTTCAACTTGAGGCTTGGAGGAAACAAACATTTAAACCATAACATGAAGCTTTATAGTTGTGAATTTTACTTTTAGGTCTGTATCCATTTTGAGTTAAATTTTTTGTGAAGAGTATAAAGTCTGGGTCTGGATTCACTTTTTTTGCATGTAGACATTCAGTTGTTCTAGAATCTTTTGTCAAAAAGATTATCTTTTCTCCATTGTTTTGCCTTTTCCAAATCTCAGTTGACTATATTTATGTGGGTTCATTTCTGGGCTTTCTATGCTGTTTCATTGATCTGTCTATTCTTTTGCCAATACCCTACTCTCTTGATTACTGTAAGCTTATAGTAAGACTGGAAGTTGAGAAGTGTCAGTACTTCAACTTTGTTCTTCTCCATCAATACTATGTTGGCTATTCTGGGTCTTTTGCCTCATCATATAAATGTTAGAATTAGTTTGTCAATATCCACAAAATAACTTACTGGGATGCTGATTGGGATTGCATTGAATCTGTAGATCACATTAGGAAGATCTGATATCTTGACAGCATTGAGTCTTCCTAGCCATGAACATAAAATATCTCTCCATTTATTTACTCTTTGATATCTTTCATCAGAGTTTTATAGTTTTTTCTTATATAGATTTTATTATTTTTTTGTCAGATTTATACTTAAGTATTTCTTAAGTGTGCTAAATGATATTGTGTTTTTAATTTCAAATTCTACTTGTTCACTGTTGGTATATAGGAAAGCAATTCACTTTGTATATTAACTTAGATTCTGCAACTTGGCTATAATTGTTTCTTACAGAAGAGGTTTTGTCAATTCTTTTGGATTTTCTAAATAGATTATTACATCCTCTCCAAACAAAGACATTTACTTCTTTCTTCCCAATCAGTATACCTTTTGTTATTTTTCTTTTCTTATTGCATTAGCTAGGACTTCTAGTATGATGTTGAAAGAGTGTTGAAAAGGGACATCCTTGTCTTGTTCTTGATCTTAATGAGAAGACTTCTAGATTCTCACCATTAAGTATGATGTTAGCTGTAAGTTTTTCATGGATATTCTTTCTCAAATTGAGGAAGTTTCTCTCTACTCCTAGCTGAGAGTTTTTATACTTAATAGATGTTGGATTTTGTCAAATGCTTTCTCTGCAACTATTAATATGATCATGTAATTTTTTTCTTTAGTTAGCTGATGTGATGGATTATGTTATTTGATTTTAGAATGTTAAATCAGCTTTGTACACTTAGGATAAATCTTACTTGATTGTGGTGTATGATTCTTTTTAAACATTGTTGGGTTATGTTTGCTAATATTTTGTTGAGGATTTTTGCATCTCATTATGTTCATGAGTGATAGTGGTCTATAGTTTTCCTTCCTTATAATCTCTTTGTCTGATTTGGGTGTTAGGGTAATGCTGACTTTATAAAATGAGTTGGAAAGTATACCTCTGCTTCTATATTCTGAAAAGATTGTAGAGGAAGTGTTATAATTTATTCCTTAAATTGTAGAACTCTCCAGGGAATCCATCTGGGCCTGGTCCCTTTGTGTTTTGAAAGGTTATTAATTGTTGATTCAATTACTTTAACAAATATAGGCCTATTTGGATTGTGTTTTTTTGTGTGGGTTTTGGCTAATTGTGTCTTTCATGGAATTTGTAGCTATTTCATCCAGGCTATCAAATTTGTAGACACAGAATTCTTCCTAGTATTCTGTTGTTATCCTTTTAATGTCCATGGGATTGTAGTGATGTCTCCTCTTTTATTTCTTCTGTTTGTAATTCATGACCTTTGTCTTTTTTTCCTTAGGCTGGTTATAGGCTTTCAATCTTATTGATCTTTACAAAGAAAAAAGTTTTGGTTTGATTAATTTTCTCTATTAATTTCTTGTTTTCTAGTCCATGGATTTCTGCTCTTACTGTTATTATTTCCTTTCTGCTTAATTTGGCTTTAATTGTTTTCCCTTTTCTGTTTTCCTTAAGTGGAAGTTTTTATTAATTTTAGGTCTTTCTTCTTTTCTAACATTGTATTCAATGCTACAAATTTCCCTCTAAGAGCTGTTTTCACTGCAACCCATACATTTTGATAAGTTGTGCTTTTATTTTTATTTAGTTAAAAATATTTTTTTAAATTCTCTTGACTCTTTTGACTAATATTATTTAGAAATGTGTTGTTTACTCTCCACATATTTTCAGATGTTCCTGCTATCTTTCTGTTACGATTTCTAGTTTAACTCTACTGTACTCTGAGAGCAGATATTGATTATATGATTTTCATTCTTTTAAATTTGTTTTATGGACATCTTGGTAAATGTTTTATGTGAAATTGACAAGAATGTATATTCTGCTGTTGTTAGATAAAGTCTATATGCGTCAATTATATTCAGTTGATTGATGGCATTTTTGACTTTAACTATGTTCTTACTAATTTTCTGCCTGCTAGATCTGTTTATTTCTGATAGAAGGGTATTAAAGACACCAATTATAAAAGTGGATTTATGTATTTTTATTTGAAGTTCTATCAGTGTTTGTCTTATGTAGTTTGATACTCTATTGTTGAATGCCTGAACATTAAGGATCATTATGCCTTCTTGGAGAATTTATCTCTTTATTATTATGTAATGACTCACTTTATTCCTGATAACTTTCCTTGCTCTAAAATCTGCTCTGCTCAAAATTAATAGATCAATTTCCACTTTCCTTTGATTAGTGTTAGCATGGTTTGTCTTTCTACATCCATTTACTTTTAATCTATTTGTATCTTTATTTGTAAAATGAGTTTCTTGTAGACAAAATATAGCTGAGGATTGGAATTGAGTATTTTCCTTTCCCCAGGTCAGTTAGGCTCTCATAAAACTTCGTATTAGCCTCTGGTTAGGACTTCTGAGGACGGATCTTATTGGGAAGAACAGAATCCCCTGGCATTTTTCAAAATGGCTCCTTTTCTCTTTTCCCTTATAAAAGAACCAGGAGGTTTTTCTCCAATATACACTAAGAAAACCAGGTAGGGCTGTTAGAGGTAAAACCCACAGAAGCGTGTGGAGGCTCCCTTTGAATGGTACCCCATAGGGTTTATAATTCTCAGAGTTGTCCACACTGAACCTCCAACAATTTATCAATTACAATTCAGGATTTCCTATGCTGGCACTGGTTTCAGCAGAGCTTTCTGCTCCTGTAAGTTGCAATTCTCTGCATTTACCTACCCATGTGTCCAATTTGTGGGGCAGTGGCCTTACTTCTCTTATGGATTGCGATTTTTTCAGTTTGTTCAGCTTTTTACTTGTTAGGATGAATTGGCATCTTCTAAGCTTCTCACATACCAGTAAAAACACAGATAGGTTTTACCTTTTCTAGAACTTCATGTAAATGGAATCATTTTGTATATATTCTTCTGTGTAATGCTTCTTTCCCTCCACATATTGAGATTTATCCACATATTGCACATATCAGTGATTTATGTAATATTGGTAACTATTCATTTATAGAAATATACCACAGTTTGCTTATCCTCTTACTAATGAACACATTATCTGTTTCTAGCTTTTGCTACAATGAACGTGTCTGCTATGAATATACTTGTAAAAGTCTTTTACAGACATGTTTTCCTTTTCTTTGGTAAATGGCGAGTTGCAGAACTGTTGGGTCATTGGGTAGATATAGGCTCAGTTTTATAAGAAACTAATAGGTTGTTTTTCAAAGCAGTTGTACCATTTTATACCATCTATAATGTATGAGAGTAACAGTCCATATCCCTGAAAATATTTGATTTTGTTGGTCTTTTTAATTTTAGCCATTTTGGGGGGCGTGGGTAGTGGTAGCTCATTGTGAGAAAATGGATTTTGAAAAGACTTAAAATTACCTGAAAATAATTTAAGTGGAATGTCTATGAGCCATAGAGTTTTTCAGGGAGTTATATTTCTGGTTGTATTATTTTTAGAGGTGTGCTAAATTACAGAGTTAGGAGAAAGAGAAAGAAAAGTTGTGTCCTGCCGATGTTGATAGCACTAAGTTAATAATAAGCATTGCTGTTATAGTATGCTTATGTGCCAAGGATTCTTTCAAACTCTTTACATGTGTTAACCCCAGGAACTAGCATGTATTTGGTAATCACTATGTGCTAAATACCTAGCATTTAACTTGATCTATTACAGTTTAATCTTCTCTAAAACTCTGTTGACTCAGTATAGAGGAAATTTTTCATAGATAAAGCACCTGACTTGACCAAGACAGGACCTGATGAAGGCAGGATCTGAACCCATGTCACTCTATCTCTGAGGCTCATACTCTGAAGCTGTACCACAGTACTTCCTCACCATGCAGCAGCGTCACACTGCATCGGGAGACATTGTGCCATGGATCTGTCTCTCTGCATTTGCCTCAAATTTGCAAGACTCTTTTAAGTTTGCTTCTAAGCAAACTATAAGGCAGAGGTACGACTTCTGCTGGCTCAGCATTCTGCCAAGGAGAAGAAACAAAATTTCTGTGACCTGGGAAGCAATGAGTCTGTCTCCCCTAAGGCAAGTCATTTCTGGCTGCTTCAATTTCATTCACTTAGCAACTTCTAAGACTCAATCTCTTGTTCCTTCTCTGGATGTTAAACTCAAAGCCTAATTGAGATATACATCTTCTGCCACCAGTTTAAGCCCTGATGGTGACTAATGCCTGCCACAGAGGATAATTAGCAAGGCAACCTGGCACGTGTAACATGCAGCTCGTCTTGCCATGAGAAGAAGGAGGGTTTAGTGGTTAAGGGCATCTGTTCTGAAAGTAGAGGGACTAGATTTGACTCTTGGATCTATCACTTTCCAGCTGTGTAACCTCTGCTAAGTTGTTTGATCCCACTAAGACCCTCTTTCTGCATCTGTAAAATGGGGATAATAATCTTAACAGATGCCTCATGGAGATTTTGTGAGAATTAATTGAAGTAACAACTATAAAATATTTATCACAGCTTATAGCCTGGTGTTCAATAAATGTTAAGTAGTATTATGGTAATTGCTCAATGGTGTCTGTTTTTATTTGAGATTATCAAATGAAAACGATGTTACTGCTGGGTCATAAATGTCTGCAGGTCAGTGTTAGGAGAAGGAGAAAAGGGGAATTACCATTTATTCAATGCCAACCTAATTCTGGATTCACCACATGAATATTTATGATGATTCTGGGAGAAGGCATTAGGATCCCCATTTTACAGATGAGGAAAGCAAATTACAAAGTGGTTTAATAACATTACTAAGGTCAGTTGATGGATGAGAGCCAGGAATCACCATCAGGAAAAAAGAAAGAGTACATAAAAAGCTGCCCTAGATATCCTAGAGAGATTTTTCTTGGAAGTTCCCTGCTGGATCATGCTGTCCGTGCCTGCAGGAAGTGCTGGGGACAACTCTACTCGAGTTGGCAAGCGGAGGAGGAAACTTAAAGCAGATCTCAATTTTTGCAATGGCCTAGTGTTAAAGAAAGATGTAGAAAGAAAAGCATGGGCTCAGTTGTCAGATGACCTGCTTTTCATCACAGGCTTCATATCTTCCCTGAAGTGTGACATTAGGACTGTCACTTAGTCATCCTGAACCTTGGTTTTCTCACCTAGAAAATAGGCACATTATTGGGATAGCAAAGGCAACTGCTCTGTGAAATATAAAGCCCTACAGGCGGGTTATTCCAAGGAAGACAGGAGCCCTTAAATAAATAATCAGCCTTGAGAATGGAAGATTCACTAGCCGTAACTCACATATTTGCTAATTGATTTTCCTTCTGTGATACTCGGCTGGAGCCCAGGCCTCAGCCACATTTAACTCAGGCTATTTTCTGAATTGATCCATTCATCTGCCTCTCTCAGTCCAAGACACCAACAGTTTTTGTGTGATGGTTGCAACCTGTCTTCCTGGTCCTCTTCTGTCTCTTCATTGCACTAAAATCCATATTACTTTTTTTTTTTTTTTTGAGACAGCATCTCCCTCTTTCACCCAGGCTGGAGTGCAGTGGTGCAATCTCAGCTCACTGCAACCTCTGCCTCCCAGGTTCAAGAAACTTCAGCCTTCCAAGCAGCTGGGATTACAGGTGGCCGCCACCACACCCAGCCTTTTTTTTTTTTTTTTTTTTGGAATTTTTAGTAGTAATGGGGTTTTGCCATGTTGGCCTGGCTGGTCTTGAACTCCTGACCTCAGGTGATCCACCCACCTCAGCCTCCCAAAGTACTGGGATCATGTTACTTTTTAAAATAGAAATAAATACTTGGATAATGTCACCCACAACTACTCAGACCCATTAGCAGTTTCCAATTACTTTTATAATTAAATACAAACTTTCTGGGATGGCCTAAAACACCATTGGCTGAGCCATCCAATCTCATCCAGTTTTCATTCTGCTGCCAGGTGTATTTGCTCCAGCCACACTGGCCTCCCTTCTCTTCTGTGGCACAGCCAGGCTTGTTCTCACCTCAGGGCCTTTGTACCAACTCTTCCCTTTGTCTATGATGCACTCCCCCTAAACTTTCACATGGCTGCCCTACCTGTTTTTTATCTTGGCCCAAATTATTTCTTGTATTGCTAATTAGCTCCCTTCCTGCACCAGTTGCTCTTTACTCTATCACTCTTTTAAAATATTTATTTAGTCACTATTGGATATTTGGGCAGTGGAGGGATTGTCTTTTTTTTTAACTGCTGGTTGCTTCTCTGCCTGATTATAGCATAAGCTCCAGGAAAGTAGAGACCTTGCCTTGTTTATCTCTGTATTCCTGTGCTTTAAATTGGGTCTGGCACATACTTGGTGTTTGATAAGTATTTATAAGAGGCACAAATAAATATTACTGATCTTGGGACTATGTGATAAAGTCTGTGGGGTGTAGCCATGGGGGGAAGGAGCCCAACGTGACTACTCCTAAATGTTAGGGTGAAGAATGGTGGGAGCAGCCTGAAATTGATCTGATCAGGTATCCCTGCCCAAACAGTCCAGCCTAGAAACTCTTAGCTGGCGGTCCACATTTTGTACCGCCAATTGTACCCACATTGTACCCACATGGTACCCACATTGTACCCAGACAATGAAAAGCAAAACTATGCTCATGAGAGAAGGCAAAGCTGAGCTACAGTTGCATTTCTGTAATAGGCCACGGGAGTCTAGAGCAACCAGGGTGGCCACTGGGAACCCAGCTACCAAGTGAGATGAGTGAGGATACCAATAGGAGGCGGGGAGCAAGAGGAAATGGAGGGAGGGAGTCGGAAAGTGGTCTGGAGACAGTCTAGGAACAGAGTCAGCACTAAGAGACAAAGCTTTTACAAAGCCCCTGACCACTTAAAGTGTTCTGGGTAAAATAGCATCCCCAGCTAAAAAAGTAACAGCTTCAAAACCTGTTGTTGGACTTGCAAAATACCCAAGCTAGGTCAGCAGGCTGAAGGACTCAGACTTTCCTTTCTTGCTCCTCGCTTGCCCTTCCTTATTAGTCTCTTGAGGAGCTGATGTCATGGAGCAGGTCCTGCAGTTTCCCTGTCTGACATGCTGTTTCAGGAGGAGGAGGACACTAGGGCCCTAGATGCTAGCATGCCTCTTGGCCAGCTTATTCAATATCCTTGGAACCTGTGCATGAAGTTGCCTTTAGTCAGGAACAGGCTCTTGTTCAGATGGCCCCACAGGGAGGCCTGCTGACTGAGCCATGTTCAAAGACCATTCTGGGCCTCTACCTGTGACTTGTGCTAAGCAGGAATAATCACGTCTTCCTGTCATGGGAATTCCTTTTCACGTGGTGCCCTGGATTTAGAGTTAGAGACATTTGTGGACTGGCCCTTGCTAGGTGTGTAACTCTGGGCAAGGCATGGGGCCGCTCTGAACTTTAGCAGCTTCTTCTGTACAATAGGGATACTGGTACTTGGATCAATGCTCAGTACAGGGTTTTAAAATAACGTGAAATGCAGTTACAACCAGGACTGATTTCCAGGCAGTGTGTTGGTAGGATCACATTGCTCCCTGTTATATGGTGTGGCTGTGTCACTACCCAAATCTAATCTTGAATTGTAATCCCCACAACCCCCATGTATCTAGGGAGACCTGGTGGGAGCTGGTTGGATCATGCGGGCACTTTCTTCCATGCTGTTCTCATGATAGTGAGTGAGTTCTCATGAAATCTGATGGTTTTATAAGGGGCTCTTCCTCCTTCACTTGTTCGCTTTCTCTCACCTGCTGCCATTTAAGATGTGCCTTTGCTTCTGTCTCACCTTCTGCCATGATTGTAAGTTTCCTGAGGCCTCCCCAACCATGCAGAACTGTGAGTCAATAAACCTCTTTTCTTTTAAGTTACCCAGTCTCAGGTGTGTCTTTATAGTAGTAATACACCCTACAGTACTAAAGTATTTTCATCCTGTTGGTCAATACCCTCTTAACCCCTACCCCAGCCCCCGGAGGCACCCTACAGCCACTGTCCTTCCCTCAGGACCACCTTGCCGTTAGTAACAAAAGGGCTGCCATCTGCCTCTTCTGGGGACCCCAGGACTCTACTCTTGCACCAGCTGGTTCCCTTCCGCTTGCTCAATGGTGAGCCAAACCAGTTGTTATTAAATATATGCAATGTCCCCTCGTTAGTTGTTACTTTTCAATATTATTCAAACAAATTTCTAATAAAGCAAATGTCTTAGTTTGGACTGCTATAGCAGAACATCATAGCCAGGGTAGCTTTTGAATAACAAATATTTATTTTTCACAGTTCTGGAGGCTGAAAGTCTGAGATGAAGGTGCCAGCATGGCCAGGTTCTTGGTGAGGGACCTCTATCTGGTTCACAGATGACCTTCTTCTCTCATATTCTCACATGGCAGAGAGAGAGAGAGAGAAAGTGTGCTCTGGTCTCTCCAACCCCTTATGAGGGCACTAATCCCATTTGTGCAGGCTCCACCCTCATGATCCAATTATGTCCCAGAAGTCCCACCTCCAAGTATCATCACACTGGGGATATAGGCTTCAATATTCCAATGTGGGTTAGGGGGACAAACATTCATTCTTTACCAGTGAATGCCCCATAAGAACTCTCTAAGATGAGCTAGATGTATATTTAGTTTTACTCAGCTTAACTCAACCACCATGCTCTCTCTCATCTTCAAAACTTTTAGATGCTGTTCATTGTTTCAGAAATAAATTTCCTTTCTATTTCATCTGTCCTCTATTCTTGCTTCCATCTAACCAACTCTTCCTTGTCCTTAAGGTCTCAGTCTAGATGTAACTTCTTCCAGGAAATCTTAACATCCCAAGTTGGGGGAGGCAGAGTTCATGGCCTAGCCCAAACCCAGACTAATCTCCTCACTAGGCTGCAACTTCTTGAGGATATTGAGCAAATTTGTGTGACTTGATGTACCATTCTCCACAAAGCAATTTTATCCCCTTTTACAGATGCAGAAAGTAAGACCATATGTAGCCAAGGAACACACCCCAGCATGTATTCAGTAAAGAATGAGACCAGCTTTCTCACTGAGGTCTCAGCTGGGGCCAAGCCTGTATTCTTGCCATTGCTCTGTCCCACCCATCTGCAACTGCATCTAAAGAGAACATTAAGGCCTAAATAAATGTTGCATGAACAAACAGCTTCCTAAAAATTTTTAAGAAATTTTGTCTACCTGGTGTGACTCTAACATAGCACTATAAAGGGCGGGAATATGACGGCAATTTTTACAGAGGGCCAAACCTACAGCAGTAATGCTGAGCACAAATATTGAAATGAACAGAAGGAAGTAGAACTCCAGGAAAGGCTAAATGTGTATCCTTCTCTACTTCTACACCTGGAGGTTCCCTTGCATAAAGTTTAGATATTTGGGGTTTGGTTTCAGTGAGGGATATGGGTCCTTCCAAGCCCAGGGCAACACATTTCAGCAAAATGAGGGCCATGATGCCTGCTGTATATTGGCAATAAATAATGTGTTGGAGTCACTGTTTCAAAAAGAAAGTAAATTAGAAATTTCAAGGAAGATAACAGTTTTTTGCTGATATTTGATGCATTCAATTCAATTTGTGAGCAAACCACCTCCCTGAGAACAAACCTAGAACTTCCAATGTCTGCACCTTACCTTCTTAATTTATAGAAAGGCAGTGACAGAGGTTCAGAGAAGTTAAGTGCTTTGTCCACAGTCAAACAGCCTGTGAAGGGCAGACCAGAGGATAAGAACATTTCCAGTCTTCTAGCCCAATGCATCTCAAATTTAATGTGCAAATGAATCAGCTGGGGTATCTTGTTAATAGGCAGATTCTGGTTCTGTGAGTCTGGGGCAGAGTCTGAGATTCTGCCTTTCCAACAAACTCTCAGGTAACATCAGTGCCACTGCTCCAGGGACATCATTTGAGTAACAAAGACCTATCAACAGCAATGCTTTTCCCCACACTATGCACCTCTACTGTTAAAACCAGAGGTGACTGAAGAATCAAAGGATGGAATCCCTGCAATGCCCAATTCAAGAAGCCCTTGACAAAGCATGTGAGGCTCCCTAGAAACAGATGCTTACCAATGGTAGCTTTTCATTTCTCCAGTGGTATGTTTAGGCACTGTGGAATCGCTATGTGATTGGAAGAAAAAAGCTCTAGCAGAGATAACTAATACATGCTTATGATCCATTCACTTAGTGGCTATAATGTTTGAGAGCAATGCAGTGGCCCAGCAGGATTGAGACACACATAATTGAGTTTAGGTTCTAGCATCTCACTTTTTAGTAGGAAATATTTTAGCACTTCTTTGGACTTCTGTTTTCTGTCTGTTAAAAAGGCATATTAATAACAATCCTATCTTCAACAACTGTTATAACAATTAAATGAGATTATGAATGTGAAACATAGCAGAAATGTTAAAAAGCAAAACATCTACTATCGTTGGCATTGTTTTTATCTGTTTTAAGAAATCTAATGTGGAGAAAAAAGGTGTTAATAAGTTTGGAAAACTGAATAATGATCTCAGTGATGCAATAACTTTCTAGGTGCCTTTGAACAAGTTATTTAATAACTTAGAACCTCAGACCTCAGTTTTTCATCTGTAAAATGGAATAGACCAAGTGTCTCAATATTTTTTCTGTATTTTCTGGGTAGACAGGGCAAGAAAGTGGACAGATGTTACCCAAAAGCTTACTACATGGAAAGTAATGGAGGAGTTGCCTGTCTCCCACAATGCTCTGGGCCAGCTTTGATCTAAGTGAGGAGTGGACCCATGTTCCTGTCAAGGCACACTCTTATATCACTGCTCACAAGCTTTGCTGTAGGCTGACTTAGCATCCAGCCCAGGCACACTGTAGTCAATCAGTTGGTCAGTCAACAAACACTGAGCAGCTGCAATGCATCAGGGTCCTAGGCTAACCTCTCAGGACGACACTCAAAAAAGAAGTAAGATCCAAACCCTTGAGAAGCTGTTGATCTACAGAGGAGATAAAGCAGATGTATTTGAAACCACAATTAACTATATATGATAGCATTCAGTCTTTGGGTAGAATTAAAACTAATTTCTAAATGTAAGTGTTGGTAAGTATGTGAGACAGGCAGTGTCAATCAGATCCTACATTCCTTTTTCTCTTCTTGTATTTATGAATCTGACCTCCCAGGTTTCCGCTGGGCATGTGGCCACTCAACAGAGTGGAGTGAGCATCTTTCAGGTCTCACTCTTTTCAAAAAGCTGCTTGCTGTCTACTTTCTCTTTTCATCTTTCCTATGAACTACAAAGTGAATGTGGTAGGGATGAGACAATTTGGCCGTTCAGAAGAGAACACTACCCTAGGGAAACAGCAGAGCAACAAGATAGAAGGAACAAAGGCCCTGGATGGCATAGGACAGAGCAACCTACCTGTCTTGGACTGCCTGCCGGCCCACTCTGGTTAGGAGACAGTGAAATGTCTGCCCTGCTGAGTCATTGTGTTTTGGGCTTAGTGGCACACTAACACGATTTGTTAGGTGTTATATTACACTATAAACAACTTGCAGTTACGGCCTATTCATTCATTCATTCATTCATTATTTACTGGTCAACATTTACAAAATGTCTGGCACCATGTATGGCACTTTAGCATGTATTATCACAATTAACTTTATAACAATGCTAAGCCAAAGATTACTACCATTCTTATTATACAGAAAAGGAGATAATAATTCAGAAGTATATGTAACTTGCTGGAGGTCACCCAGCTAATAAAAGGATCATTAGGGATCAACATGAAAACCTGCTGCCTGCCTACAAAGAGTTATGTTCTTTCTGTCTGCATAGCACTAAATAAGAGCTGGTAATATTGAATTATAAGACATTGTCTTCAGCATGAGAATACTTTATTAAGAATCAAGAAACAATGAACGTATAATGCAAGAATAAACCCAATTGCACACTCAATTATGTGGTTAAAAAAAAATCAACACAGGCTGTTATTAATTGAGCAATTACAGCTGAACCACTTTGTAGCAGGCTGATGTGTGTTGCATGGCAAAGGGTTCCTGAACACCAGTTGGATGTGGCCCCTGTCCCATTGGAAGAGCACATTCAGAGAGGCGTAGACTCCACCCCTCCCTCCCACTGGCCTTGTTCTCTGTATAAGACAGCATGATAAATTGGCCCTCATCATTCTACATGTCTGTGTTTCTTATGTATATATGAGTACAGCCTATAGGAATAATAGTCATTTACCATCAGGAATATTCACCAGAGGAAAAGCACATAATTTATAGGCAATGACTCTAAGAACCCTCCCCATCATCCAGAATGGCCATAAATTCAGAATGAGATACACAGATAACAATTCTTTAGACATGAGAAAGCCAAAAGCAGTTTTATGTTATGTAATTACCTAAATCACCCTCTCCCATACTCATACCCGAGATTTATGGTAACAAGAAAGCCATGTGGAGACCTGGAGCATTCTCTCCTGATTTATGAGGAGATGCACAGAATGGGAGAAAGGGCCAGGGAGAGTTCTGCTGCGGAAAGAATAAGGCCTTAAGGACCCAGCCTACTCCTGCCTGAGAAGAGGGAAGGAGAGAGACGGGAGTCATATTGGACCCCATTGCCCACAACTCTATGTTAAGACTTAGGAAGTAGTTCTCTCTAAAACACAAATTAACTATGTCAGAAAAATGCTGTCCACCCTCACATGGTTTCTACTGATTCAGATTAAAGCTCATATTGAAGCCAAGGCACTCAAAATTCTTCATAATCCCTGCCCACTGACTCCACCAGTCTCATCACATCCCACAGCCACCCCACATACTCAACACACCGGCTTTATCTTTCTACAAACCAAGACTGCCTTTCACATAGCCTGCTTGGTGGCCTGGTACCCTGTTTCTTGAGGCTGGAATCCCCTATTACACCTTCCTCATTTCCCATCCTTTTTGTTTTCTAAGCATCCTTCAGAGTTTAGCCCAACATTAGCTCCTCAAGCAAGTCTTCTGGAACTGGCTTGCTCTGCAGCACTTACTTAATCCACCCCCATGTTACTGCGCTATCCACAGAGCTTTCTTCACATGTGTATGTCCCACAAGATACTACAGACATGTTAAGGGCAGAGATTTCTGGCACATATGTGCTCAATTAATACCTGATGAATTAATAAATCCAAAACCTGCTCTTTGAGATTTCTTAAGTAAAGATATTTGAAAGATACTACTTATCATTGGCTCCAGTCTTTAGAATGCAGGGGATCTCCAAAAACAAAAAGTTCCATGGTCCCCAGCCTTGGTCTGAATTAAGGCAATCAAGTTGATTTTTAAGTGTCTAATAATGCCTCCTCATGTTAGTGGAAACAGCTCTTTCACATGCACACAGACACGAGCCCAGCAAGCTGCTCCAAGAAGTGCCATCTCATCTTCCTCTCTGTATCTGGTCCACTCCTTGGCTTGTTAGATAGCTCATTCATGTGATCACGCCACCTCACATAGGAAGCAGAGCAAGCAGATGTACATATAAGCACACATCTTTTTTCTCTACCATGGTCACCATCACCTTGACACTATCCTGGTGAAATAGTGAAATCTGAAAGTTGAAAGAGGTCTTATAGGTACTTTCTCCAATATAGAATGTCCTGTAAGTGATCTTCTAGAATCTTCTTGAATGTGTTGGTTCCTCCCAATCACCATTCTGACAACTCTGGAAAGTTAGTTATTGTACGAAACTGATAACCTTTGCCTGCAACATCTATTCTCTAGCCCAAATGCTTCCATGCAGGGCCACAGAAAGATGATTATAGGGCCAATTTCCAATCATGCTCTCTCTGAATACTGTCTGCTTATTATTATTATCACAATCATCATTATTAGAGTCAAGATCTCTGTTACCCAAGCTGGAGTGTAGTGGTTTGATCATAGCTCACTGCAGCCTCGAATTTGGGGGCTCAAGTCATTCTTCCACCCCAGCCTCTCAAGTAGATGAGACTACAGGCATACCAGCACCACACTTGCTAATTATTATTATTATTTTTAGAGATTGGTCTCACTATGTCACTTAGGTGGGTCTCAAACTCATGGCTTCAAGCAATCCTCCTATCTTGGCCTCCCAAAGTGCTGAAATTATAGGCATGAGCCACCACACTTGGCATGTTTTATTTTTGATAGCTGTTCTACTGAATCAGAGATTAATAATCTTTCACTCTCAGAATTCTCCTCTAAAACCTCTCTCTCAATGATTCTCATCTTGGAGAAACTAAGAAAATCTTTCCTGAAGAAGGCATATACATACTTGCATATATGTAAACTTCTGCATTCTATTTTAAGTGGGTTATGGAATTTCCAAAGCCTCCCTATCAATCCCAGAATAGAAACTTATTCTGAACATGATTTCCTTAAAGTTAGGGATCTTAATTTAGTCATCATGACTTTACTTAAAGGGCCCAGCACATGGTTGACACTCAATAACTGATGATAAGATAAATGTTAAATAAATGAAACCTGGTTAGTGAGCACCACATGCTGCCAAGTACTGGATTACATTCTTTCAAGTGTATCTGATCCACACAACAGGTCTGTAAACCACAGGCTACTACTCCATTTCACAGGTGAAGAAACTGAGTCCCAGAGATAGCAAAGCCAGCAAGTGACAGATACAGAACTGGAACCCAGATCACTAGGGTTCCACCAAACCCTGCTGCCTCCCAAACCAGGCTCCACCATTTTCCACCTCCCAACTTGGAGATTCCCTTCACTTTCTCTTCCTTGAGACATTCAGTACTCAAAGAAGTCACAGGTGGCTTTATTAGAACAGAACTGTATTTCCCCTTGAGTCTGCAGGGCAAGACGCACTCAGCGTGGAGCAGACAATTATACGTGGAGCCCTCTCTCTCTTTAGCAAAGAGCTAAAGTATTAACATCTTGAATCTGATAGCAAGTCATGGTGCTCAAACCCCTGACTGCTTGCTATTCCACAAATTCTAAGACCGTGCTGCCATTTATATTTTATTTGCCTCCAAATACACTTTCTCCACCTTCTCTAACAGGATCTCTGTGTTAGGAAGTTGACATAGGGTTGCATCAACAAATTCTTTGCCTTTGGGCATTCCATAAGATTCAAATAATGGGAGCAACCAGCAAGAGACAGAGGATCAGAAAGGGGCGATGAGGTCTGATATATACATTCCCTGGGTCTCTGCAAAGATTCACTGCAGCTCCTGCAAGGCAGCTCTCTCCACAAAGCCACCTGTCTCAGGATTCTGGTAACTGCCTCTCTTCTTACCCTTTCAGACCTAGGAGGTCTGGCTCAGGAGTCCTGCATTATCTCTTCCTAGTTTCTCTAAATCATGCCGATGTCTTCATAAAACTCCCTTTAATACACTTTCCTCAAGTTTCTCCATTGGAGTGTGCCATATGCTTCCTGCAGGGACCCATATGATACACATGCCTGGCCATGTTCCACATTTACATGCAGAGAAAACAAATCAAGAACTTCTAAAATACTAGAGCTGGAAAAGATCTTAGTTAGAGTTCATTTTCAAGCCCTTTATTTTGTTAATAGTCATAGTTGTAGTATCATGGCAATGCTGATTACTGAGCACCTCTTGTTGAGTGCTATGGGTCTCAATTTACACAGATGATCTCGATTCCTTCTAGTTTTCCAAAGTAGAACACCATTACCCCTGTTAAAATATGAGGAAACGACATAAAAAATAACTTGCCTAAGACCTCACAGGTAGCAGGGAGTGGAGTGAAAATTTGAGTCCAGTGTCATCTGACTCTAAAGCATGTGATCTTCATACTAGAATTCTCAGAGATGACAGCCCTGAGACCCAGAGACAATACAGTGTAAAAGGTCCCCAAGGTAAATTGCCACAGAACTAGGAACAGAAATGAGCTATCCCGACTACCACCCAGCAACCTCTACGCTTTAGTTCGTGTACTTCAGAGTGTCTCAACCTCGGCACTACTGACATTTTTGACCAGAGCATCCCTTGTTGCAGGAGCTGTGCGTTACATGACATTTAGCAGATTTCCTGGGTCTACCCACTAAATACCCAACAGCACTTCCTTCACAAGTCATGACAACCAAAAGTGTTCTTGAACTTGCCAAACGTCCTGTGGAAAGAAAAGTCTCTCACATGAAAAACACTGATATAGTCCAATTTCATATGTACTTATCTGACTGGCATACGATGTACCAGATTTAACAGAAAAAAACAAAGATAATGCAATAAGGCCTTCAGTGTGCCTCAGAAGAGGGAGAAATTGACACCCATAGAGAATGGTGGAAGGAATTTGCAAAGTAGAATTTCTGGAGTGGGCAGCCCATTATTTTTCTTTAAAGAATGTGTAAGACTGTTAGACACACAGAAGGCCTGAAAGGCAGTTCAGACAGTGAATATGTCCTGAACAGGGGCAGAGATCACAATCCCAAACTAAAATAAACCGTGGTCTCCTGAAATGTCCAAGTTCTCTTGCAGAGCATGCAAAATCTTCTGTGGCCTCCTCTCCAGCTTCACCCCTTTTTGCTCTGTGCATTACACTTGGGCTCAAGAAACAGTATGGTACTTCTTACCTCCAGGCCTGTGCTTATGCTAGCCTCTTGGCCTGGATCTCTCTCTGCTCTACAACCTCTGCCTCCCACCTGCTTCTTTAACCTTCCTTGGAGACTGATCTCAGGCATATCTCTGGAAACCTTTGTTTGGGTAGAAGGCCCTGCTCTTTGTTCTCATAATAATGTTTCACATAAAATTTTTTTCGCATAACCACTTCTTCAGTAGCAGACTAGGAATTTAGCCTGTGAAAACAATAATGTGTTTGTTAAGTGAAAAGAAGACACACTGTATAATTGAAAACATAATCACCAATACAATAAAAGACATAAAGCAAAGACTGAAAAATATAAGTCTAAATGTTAACATTGGTTTTCTCAGAGTAGTAAGGTCGCTGATGACTTTTATTTTTGTGTTTGTGATTTTCCAAACTTTAAAAAGTGTCCATATATATCTGCATGTTGCTTGTCTAATCATAAAAATGCAAGTATTGGAAATGGCTCTTGTGGGCATTTGCTGTTTTTACCATTGACATCTATTTATTTGTGTGGCATCAATATCCTGATTTGGCTCTGAAGTAGCCATCCCTCCCCCTCACTTTCAACCAATGTGCTTTGAGTCTAGTCGATTCTAGCCCAGGCCACAGGAGTCCAGCATAAGACCTAGACTAAGTCAATTAATGTGCACCTTGCCATTGATTCAGGCCCCTGGGCCCAGGCCAATCAGGGCTGATGAGATTCAGTTCTGAATCTTCCTCCTGAGCTACTGGGAAAATAGATGTTCTCCCTTGTGCTAAACTGGGTATTAGAACAATGAGAGTCTGAAGTTACTGGGGAAGCCACCACTATTCAGATTGAAGAAGCTGCTAGCCTTGAGGAAGCCAAGCCAAGAAATAGAGTTGTGGGTCTTTGTTTGGATCTTGAATCAAGCCAGGTCTAAAGCCTAATCTACCTCCTTGGATACTATTTTTCCTCCATTATCTGTTTGAATGTAATCTATGTAATATTTAATACCTACAAAGGATTAATATTAATAACAATGATATGAACATCCATGCACTCAGCACCAATCTACCACTGCACCAACTACACGCTCCTCCCTTAACCTGTGTCCTTGCCTTCTCCTCCAACAGCAATCACCATTCTTAGTGTTATGTTAGGCCAGTGGTCCCCAACTTTTTTGGCACCAGGGACAGGTTTTATGGAAGACAATGTTTTCATCAGATGGAGGGTAGGGAAATGATTTGGGGATGAAATCGTTCCACCTCAGATCATTAGGCATTAGTTTGATTCTCGTAAGGCATGCACAACCTAGATCCCTCACATGTGCAGTTCACAATAGGGTTCATGCTCCTGTGAGAATCTAATGCCCTGCTCATCTGACAGGAGGTGGAGTTCAGGCAGTAAGGCTTGCTCACCAGCCTCTCACCTCCTGCTGGGCAGCCTGGTTCCTACTGGTCCATGGCCTGGGGATGGGAGATCCTGTGTTAAGCAACTTTCTCTATATCTATCTATCTATCTATCTATCTATCTATCTATCTATCTATCTATTTGTCTATCTATCCATCCATCCCCTCCACACACATATATGCACATATTCCTAAACAATACATTACTTAGATCTGCTTGCTTTTATACTTTATGAAAATGGAATCCTACTATATGTGGTCTTTTGAGATTTCCTTTTCTCACCCAACATTATTTTTCCAAGATTCACCTATGTTTTTGCAGGGAGCTATAATTCATTTATTTTCAGCAGCCTAATAATTTTCATATGTCTTTATAAAACCTTTAATAGGAGGTGCAAAAGTTCCAGTATCCTCCAAGAGGAAAGAAAAAATAAACTAGTATTTGAGAACTGCTTGCTAAGTTTCAGGCACTGGGGTTGTCCCTTTTAAAGTGCACTGTCCCTTAAATCTTCAGAAAAGTTCTAGGAAGTGTGTATAGATCTCTCCATTTCACAGTTGAGGTTATAGACTATCATGTTGTCCCAAGGCTGTTGAGCTAGTTGAGATGAAATGTCACTCTGCTCTGTTCAACCTCTTCCTTGCAAGATGGCTTATCTCATGCCCTTCAAGGAAAATCTTATCCTAATATTTCAATAAGAAAAGCAAATTAAAGCATCTCCATTCAGTGCTTAAGAGAGAAGGCTCTGGGACCAGGCTGGACTCAAAGCCTGGTTCTGCAAATTTTTAGCTGGATTTAATATCTAAGTTTCTTCATCTGTAAAATACTGATAATAATAATATCTACCTCCTTGAAAAGTTAGGAGGATGAAGTAAGTTACCATATCAAAGAACATAAAACAGTACCTGACATATAGCACATCCTAAATATCAGCTATTTTTCCTATGTTCACCCACTAGCTTTCCTTCCTAGACCATTGCACACCTTACATTTCATCATTTCTCATCTTCGATTACTACCACTGCTTTCTAACAGGTTTTCTTCATTCTCCATGTCTTCCTAACATTGTCCAGGGGGGATATTTCCAAAACATAAACGGGATCATTCTCCTGTTTAAAACCCTTTATTCCTTTCTATCATCCATCAAATAGAGTCTTGAAATTGACATGATAAATTCATACTGCAAATTTCTTGATCTGTTTATGGTTCCCAAAACATATGCTGTGTTTCATACCTCCTTGTCTTTGCATATTCTATTCCCTCTTCCTGGAATACACCTTCTGTCATCTGATTATCTTCTATGCTTTCAAACTGAGCTCAGACATTATGTCTCCTCTTCGATTCAGAATCAAATACTCTCTTTTAAATCAATAGCAGTTTACCTGTTAGACAAATCTGATGGCACTACTGTTATTTGTTTATCCTGTTTTGTTCTTAAGTACAGTTTACCTGTTAGACAAATCTGATGGCACTATTATTATTTGTTTCTTCTGTTTTGTTCTGCCCTGTGGACTCATATCCCTGAGGACAAGTCTTTTGTTTACTTTACTTCTAATCTTCAATTCCTAGTTTTGAAACAGGCACCTTGTGCAAGAATGTTTGCTATACTGAATGCAGAATAATTTCTCAGCTATGCCAGGTTAAGGAACTACAAATAGGGAGGCTTGGAAGTATGCTACTCTGATCAGGAGAGTGATTGCAATTCCCCTGCAGACTGGGGAGCTGCCATATTAACACATAATTTATTAGACCCTGGCACACGTTCGTTTTTATACAGAGCATCTATTTTAATGGTTACATATATAACTATAGTTTTCAATCTGCTCCTTTTCCCCAAGAGAAAATCATAGATGAGATCACGGAAGGTTGAAAATCAAGGGGTGGTGGAGGTAGTCCTTTCTATTACTTTCTTGAAACAGATCAGGGGAGAGGAGACTGATTCACCAAAAAAAACATATACTTCCTGGAAACTTAAATTAGCCCCTTGGATAATATGGCTAGATACTATTTTTCCTTGCCTGTCTTATTCAAATTACCAGTTTGACCAATGTCTAAACACTGACTTATCAAGTTGTTTCAGTTCTGTTAAGCTTTCCTATTGCAAAGCTCTTTACAGAAAAGTTTCAATGTGTTGAAATAAGTGATAAATCTTGGAGCCAGTTTCATGTTTAAATTCTCAGTGTGGCACTTCCCAGCTGCAGAGCCTTGGGAAAGTGACATCACAGAGTATTAGTTTCCTCATCTGGCAAATGGATAACAGTACCTAATTTCTAGAGCAATTACAATGATAGAATGAGGTGATGCTCATAACCCTTAGTACACCACCTGGTGTTTAGTAAATGCCCAGTGAATGTAAGCTCGTGGTATCATGCCCTCCTTTGCTGGACTGTGGACAATGGCAAAGGTGATGGGGAGCATTTGAATCAACTCCATATATTCCTTGGGGAGTTCTATATACTACAAGTATAACATTAAACCCAGTCCTCTTAGAATACTGAGACCCATCTTAAGGATGATTCTTTGGGAAAACTTAAAAGAGCGAGCAGCTTTAAACTGGTATTTGAAAGATTATGAGCTCTGGTTTCAGAAGACAAAAGGAGACTATTCTGCTTATATAGTGCATCCTGGTGGACTAACTGGTTCTCAATATCCATTCACTCTTTCTTCCTTTTACTAATGCACCTCCTCCGATATCTCCCTCTCTCAATTTAGCTGAGATGTGACTACCTGCTATTTCTTGGCCTTTTATTTGTTTTTCCTCCAGGATTGACCACATGAATAAGTTCTGAACAACAGGATGGGTTCCTGATGACTTTATTGAGCACAGCCACTCTTCCCATTCAAACAACCCAATAGTGCCACTCCTCCTTCCTGTTAACACTGCTGTTTGATCTCTATTATTAAAGCCAACCCAGTATCTTCACTAACCACACCCCGAGGATCTAGGTGCAGGTGAAAACGAGACTAACACATCTGGGGACAGAAAAGAACTGGGTCTGAGTGGAAATGATGGAGTGTATTTGAGAGTAATAGGTAAAGGCAAAGACAGGACAGCCTTACTTCTAGATTCTTGATGGGAGGAATGCTAGGGATTCTGAGAAGAGAGCAAAGCAAAATAAAGCCTTCCTACCCACATGCCACCAAAAAAGAATGATGGAAAAAAATGAAAGATAATCCATGGAAAAAATCCAAGAAGACATATTCCTCTCATTCCAATTAAACTCAACATCAGCTCAACTAAAAGGAGGAGGGCTCTAAGAACGGGGTCCAGCACCATCCACACTAAGGAGTGGTTCCGTTTCTGTTAATTGACCATCTGCACAGATGGGAAGCAAGGATGAATAGAGGTAGCCCAGTCCATTCTGAAAAACCCTTTGCAAGCTCTGACTTGCACTGACCATAATCACTTTTCTCTATTGTTCTATTTCCACTTTCCAAGGCCACAAAGAGCAAGTAGAATTCTTAAATAACTCTTGCTTCAAATGGCAGTCACTTCCATGTGTGATGGTGGCTCCCATGGAGTCTCATCTTACGGAGGCAAACAACTCTTTCATTGAGTCCTCATATTTACACATTTCTATTTTTGTCTGGGCAGACAAAATTCCCACCATGGCTATGCAGCCACAGGCAAACAAGTTTCCTTGCCATCCTAGTTCTTTATTGGAAAAATGAAGAAGCTTGACTTTTCTAATTGCAGGTCCTCATGTCAAATACTTTGGGGAAGAAAAAATGTGTACAGGGGCAGATGTTAGATAATAGGGAATGATGATCATTGTGGTGAACTGGAAAGTGCATACTTGTCCTAAAGATGTTCATGTTAAATTTGAGTTTTGTTTATCAGTTGCTTGTGTTTGGTTTTTGGTATTAAGGCTACATTAACCATGTAAGCCACACTTGAATGATAGATATAGGCAGGTTTATAAATTCTGGTCTGAATAATCCTAAAAACTCCTCTAGCCCTAAAATTCCATTACTCTTCTAAGATGTCCTATTTTACAGAGTGACCTCCAACTAGGCCTGTCTTTTGTGTCAAAGGGAGCAGATGCACCTTTGTGCTGGACATCCTCCATTTGCCCTTCCAGATTGCTCTTCCATTCTTCTCCACCTTTCTCTGTGCCCTGGAATCTAACTGTTAAGGAGTCCATAAGCTGAGCTCATTGAATTCTGAGTTCTAGTTGGAACTGGCCAATGAGAGTGCCAGGATGAAACAGGCAGGTGAGAGGAGTGAAAGGTTATTGGACCCTTAGCCTCTCTCTGTTTATGTGCTGGTTAGCAGTTACTGGGTTTCTGAACTAAGGCCACATCCCCTGTCTGCTGGTCTTACCCTATGGCTTACATGTCTCAATGGTTCAGATAACCATCTCTCCTTTTCCCTTTCAGGCCAAGGTACATAATTGGCTGCCCACTGGTAGGAACACTGGATATTTCACCGCCAACTCCCTTTTTGGTTTTTCTTAACCTTTCCCATACCTCCACAAATAGTTCTTTCTCTAAAGCCTTCTTAGACCCCCCTTCTGAGTGTACCATCTGTTCCTTGATAGAACCCTGACTAATTCATTATAAATCCTCTTCTCTATATGCTTCCAGTGGGGATGAGGAGGGATCCATCCTAAAAGGTCGGATATATTGGTCATAAAAACAGTTTATACGATGATTCCATCGTATAAACCATATCCCTCTAGTATTAACCATATCCCTCTAGTGGCCATCTATTTTTCATGTTTTTCAGCACTTTCCCTTCCAGGAATAGTTAAGGAAAATTCTCTTCCATGATCCAAAGTATATGGCAGTACCAATCATAGGTGTCATGCTCTGGCATAGAATGGGCATGTGACCCAAGCCAGGTCATAGAATAAGCATGCAATCTAAGCCAAGACAAGTTCACTCAGGAATTTTTAAAATAGAACTCAGAGAAGACAACCCACTCCTTTTGGGTGATGATGCAGGAAGTGGTAGGTCCAGGAGTTACAATAACCATGCTTCAGCCTCAAGAAGAAAGTGGGGCTATGACAGTAGCCCAGAGAAATAGAACCATAGGAAAAAGTAGAGACTACACATGGAACAAGGTTGCTTTGTGTCTGAAGACCCAGTACTTCTCATCTTGCAAAGTTCAGCCATACAGCAACTTTCCTGCAGCATGCCTTTGGTTTTTTTGTGTGTGTGTTTAAATTCCTTTTAGTACAGTTTTTCTATTGACTCTTGCATCTCTAGCAGAGATGGAGTTTAGGATTAGTCTGACTCCAACTGACCAGGTAAACAGTCTCTTAGAGAAGAATTTAGCTCTGTATGATAAAATGGCTGCTGGATACTCACGTTTGTATAGTGCTCTGTGGTTTATAGAATGCCTTCACACCCATTACCTCTTCTTATCCTTGTAACAGTTCTAGGTAAGGAATAGGGCAGGGTGTGTTATCCCCTATTAGCTGCCATGAGTCCTAGGGCTCAGAAAGCAAAGGACCTAAAAATAAAGCCACTCTCAGCTTTGATCTTTAACTTGGTGTGACCATGCCAAGCCTTCTCCTAAAGAGGCACAGTGGCCCTGTTTGTACAACGTGTTCTTAAATGGATCTTGGCTTATAGCCCCACCTCATGTTGCCACTGCCTTCTCTGTGTCTGAAAATATTCTTCGTGCTCTCTACTTTGAGATACACAGTCTGTTCTATTTGTACCTCCAGCTTGAACTCTGGCACTCAGTATTTCTCCTCTTAGCTTCTCTGATGTGCCATGTACCTTGAGGCTCATGGCAGGTCTCCTCCCTCCTAATTAAGCCTCTCTTGCTTCACTCAACCATATCATACACTTCCTGTGAGGAACCCCGTGGCATTGCTCAATATGACCTTGACTTCAGCCCCAGAAGTTCAGGTAGCTGAGGGAAATCTAGGATCCCAGTTAATCTGACTTAGTCCCTTGTGCTTTCCACTGTCAGTCAAGCCCACATCCAAGAGCAGAGAAAGACCCACATATTCAGAAAACAGTACATTTAGATTTTCCCCAGTAGTAGCATCTTGAGTGTCTTGTCGATGACTCTAAGGGTGGAATGTCACTTTCTAAGGTTTCACTTTCAGTCACGATGTGCAAGCTTACAAAGAAAAGCATAGAAGTTGGAATAATACAGTATGGTTTTTACAAATAAGACAAAAGACGGAAACAGAGGATACAGCAGCCCAAATTAGCACAAGAACAACTCCCACTGATAAGAAAATTATCTGACTGCAAATTACACACTGCTACTCCATGAGCTCCATTGAGGTTTAAGGTATTGGATAAACCAAAATGAAGCAGTAGAAAAAAAAATGAGCTAGAAAAATAAATGCACCAAGGTGAAGAGGAAAGAAAACATAAATTGATATTTGCTAATTATCTACTATATGCCAGTCTGTATCAGTCACATTATTCCCATTTTAAAATGCACAAGATTTGGTGGGTAGTAAAATGCCAAGAAGTTAAGGCAGTCGGTCGTTGTCTAGGATTATAGGATGGGTCAGTTTGGCCTCAGAAACTCACCTTCCTAGTGAGAGATAGACTTTCTCTTGTTCAGTTGAGCAGTATTGATCAGGAAAAGAATCTGTTGTGTCAGAGGAAGGCAATATGTCAGATCTGATTACCACAGATAAAATGTAGTAAGTCAGGGGAACATTTATAGATCATCAGATATATCTGTCAGGGTCCCAGCAAGAAACTGGCAGCACACTCAAGTGAGAACAGCTCAAGGAGAGACTAATTATAAAGGTGTAAGCAAGGGAAGGGAATCCTAAGGGATGGAGCAGTAACCCAGAGCTGATAATCGTGGAGATTGCCACCCCAGGCTAGAGGGGAAGAGGTGGGAGAAAACCCTGAATAAGAGGGAGTCCTGTAGAACAGTGCCCTTGAAGGGATTAGTGGCATCTGAGACAGCCAAACCAAGGTGACCCCACAGGGAGAAATTCAGGGAAAACAAACTACCCTGATCTCACTCTTCTTTCCCACTTCATCTATAGGCCTTAAAGGTACGGAAGGTCACTTATGTATTTCATACAGGTCAGCCTCCTGGGTCAGGCAGAGAAAGGTGGAGGGGAAACCTTATTTAATAAAGACATACGG
>PVKP010009493.1:9627-68170 GCA_004027715.1 Plecturocebus donacophilus
AATGATAACAATGCATCGTAAAACCTTCAGAAGGAAAGGAGAATGTTTTGTGGACCACTTTGGTTTTCTTTTTTGCGTGTGGCAGTTTTAAGTTATTAGTTTTTAAAATCAGTACTTTTTAATGGAAACAACTTGACCAAAAATTTGTCACAGAATTTTGAGACCCATTAAAAATGTTTAATGAGAAAAAAAAAAAAAATATATATTAAAAATAGACATAATTATTGTCACATGATTTAAAAATAAAAAAATCTGTACATTTTAATCTTTCTAGATCCACATTTACCACCTTAGCCTAAATTTTAAAATAATGGTTTATTTTTTATATACAAATTAATGACATGGTCTTTTAATTATCAACTTAAATAAATTAGAATTTTATAAATATATTTTAACATTAAACATGAAGTCATTTATGATATAGCTAGGGAATGATCATAGAAGGAATTTTTACATAAAAATCTCATAATAAAATTGCCATATACCAACATAATTGTTTTAATATTACTGTTGATATTTTTAAAGAATCTTTAATTCATTGAACTTGACAAAAAAAAGTGGCCTTTTATCTATATTTATATTTCTAAACTTGTAATTTTCATAAATTTCTCTGGATTCTGTCTTCCATAAGGTAAAGTGGCCACTTCTCCATGAAAAGGCAGAATGTGCATATTTTTAAAAAATCTGCCACCAATATCTTTAAAATAAAATTCTAATAAAGTAGGTATATAAGAAACCTATGATAATTATGTAAACAAAGTGTAAAATATGTAATTTTATGTAAAATATTATTATATATCCCGAAGTGTTGATATATATATCCCAAAGTGTTAGTATCATACCTGGCCCAAAATAATTGTTTTAATACATTTCAGTGAGTGACAAGAGAACAGAAATATAACTCAATGAAATCAGAAAGGCAATTCATAAAAAGCAAGAGAAGTCTTATAAATAAATAGAATTAATAAAAAGAAGCAAACACAAATTCTGGAGCTAAATAATACAATGAATAAAATTTAAAAAGCAATAGATAACATCAACAGCAATCTGAAATATTCTGTGAATTTAAACATAGGCATTTGAAAACAATCACCAGAGGAAAATAAAGCAAAAATAGAATGAAAGAAAATAAAAAAGTCTGTGGAATTTATGGGACACCATCAGGAGACTTAACATTTGTGTTATAGGAGTGAGATAGGTAAGATAGAGAAAGAGAGACAAAGAGCTTTTAAAACTGGCTGAAAATTTCCCAAAGGTGAAGAGAGTTACATACATCCTGAAACATGAATTGCAATGGTCTAAACAGGTTGAACCCCAAGAAAACTTTACCAAGACATAGCATAATCATATTATCATATTTTCAAAAACCAAACATAAACAGAGATTTTTAAAACCTACAATTTTTTTCTTATTACATATAATGGGTCCCCCAAAGGTTTCTCAGCAATTAACTTTGTTGGCCAGGAGAAAGCAGAATGCTACATTCAAAATGCTGGAGGAAAAAAGAAAGCATGCAACTAATAATACTTTCTTTACTGGGCAGAGATGTGCATCAAAAATAAATAAGAAATAAAGACCTTCTCAGAGAGGGAGAAAGCTCTGTCACTCACTCTCACATTATTCATTATCACTAGACCTGTCTTACAAGAAATACTAGGCAGTTCTTCAGGCTGAATTAAAAGAATGCTATTAGTAACATGAACATATATAAAACATAAAACTCACTGGTACACTGGTAAAATTATGTATGTATTTAAACCTGCATGGTCTGCACACGTACGCCAGAACTTAAAGCATAATTTAAAAAAGTATGTATTCAAATTTAAAATACTCTGATATTGCAATGGTGATATGAAAGTAACTTATATCTTCAGTACAAAGGTTAAAAACAAAAATATTAAAAATAACTATAGCTCCAATAATTTGTTAATGAATAATCAATATAAAATTTAAATAAGAATATCAAAAATATAAAATATGTGTGGGAGAGTAAGTTGTAAAGTTATTGTATGTGATCAAAGTTAGGTTGTTACCAGCTTAAAGTATAAGATGTTTCAGGTAAGCCTCATAGAAAGTACAGAGCAAAAAAACTAATATATACATAAAAGATATAGAAAGGAACTAAAGCATAACACCAGAGAAAATTATCAAATCACAAAATAAGCTACTGAGAAGAACAAAGGTTGCACACAAAAGTCAGAAAACAATTAATAACACTGAGACAGTAAGTCTTTACCTATCAATGATTAGTTTAAATGTAAGTCAGAATAAACCCAGTAGCACAATTTTAAAATGTCAGATCCAACTCTATGATCCCTACAAGAGAATTACTTTACCTTTAAGAGAACACAGATGCTGAAAGTAAAGGAATAGAAAAAAAAAGTTCCATTCAAATAGAAACCAAAGTATATATATATATATATATATATACTGAAATATATTTTAAATTAAAAAACTGTAAAAAAAAGAAAAAAAGGCAAAAAAAACTTGTTATATATTAATAGCAGTCAATTCTTCAAGAGGATACAACAATTGTAAAATATGTGCTCTCAACATTTAAACAATTAAGCATATAATGTAAATATTAATAGATGTGAAGGGAGAAATAGCAGTAAAACAGTAGAGTATTTCAATGCCCTACTTTCAACAATAGATCAGTCATCTGGAAAGAAATTGAACAGGAAAACATTGGACTTAAAGTACACCTTGACCAAATGGACCAACAGACATATATGGAAAATTGCATCTAACAGCAGTAGTACGTAGATTCTCCTCAAGTGCATATGGAACATTCTCCAAGATAGACCATGTGTTAGGCTACAAAATATGTTCTAACAAATTTAAGAAGATTGAAGTCAAATCAAATATCTTTTCATTATGACTCTGGTATGAAATTAGAAATCAATAACAAGAAGAACCTGGAAAATTTACAAATATCTGGAAATTAAACGGCATCTCCTGAAAAACCAATGTATTGGAAAAAATTAAAAATAGTTTAAGACAAATACAAATAAAAACAAAATATAGCAGAGATTATGAAATGTAACAAAAGCAATTCTAAGACATAAATTTATAACAATAACTACCTATATAAAAAATAACAAATGCACAATCTAACTTTAATTTTTCTCAAGAAATTAGAAAAGAAAGAACAACTAAGCCCAAAGTTAGTCGATGAAAGGAAATAATAAATATCAAAGCAGAAAAAAATAAAACTGACACTATGTAAAAATGGAAAATACCAATGAAGCTAAAAGTTGGATTTTAAAAAATACACACACAAGATTGACAAACCTTTGGCCAGACTAAGAAAATAAGAGTAAAGACTGAATAAATAAAATTACGAATAAAAATGGAGATATTACAAATGATACCACAGAAATACAAAGAATCATAAGAGATTATCATGGAAAATTGTATACCTACAAATAAGATAACCTGTAAGAAACCAATAAATTCCTAAAACATAAATCTACTGAGACTGAATCACAAACAAATAGAAAATCTGCCCTGACCAATGAACAAGGAGACTGAATAAGTAAGGTAAAATGTGTATCAAAGAAAATCCTAGGACCTGATGGCTAGCTGGTAAATTCAAACACACATTTACAGAAGAATTAACCAATCTGTCTCATACTCTCAAAAATTAAAGACAGAATACTTCCAAACTCATATTATAGGCCAACATCACGCTGACTCCAAAACCAGACAAAAACACTACAAGAAAAGAAACTTACAGGCCAACATTTCTGATGAACACATATGAAAAAATCTCCAACAAAATACAAGCAAACAAATTTTAACAGCAGGTTAACAGAATCATTTGCCAAGATCAAGTGAAATTTATCCCTGGTATGCAAAAATGATTTAATATATGCAAACCAATAAATATGATACACAACAATGACAAACAAAGCACTTAAGTTACATAATCATTTCAATACATGCAGAAAAAAGCTGGATAAATTCAACATGCTTTTATGGTTAAAAAAACTCTCAACAACTTAAGTTTTGAAAGAGTGTACCTCAACACAATAAAGACCATATATGACAAACCCACAGCTAACACCATACTCAATGGTGAAAAGTAGAAAGCCATTCCCCTAAGATCAGAAATCAGACAAGGAGCCCACTCTTGCTACTTCTCCTTAAGTTTGTACTGGAAGTTCTAGCCAGAGCCATTAAGGGAGAAATAAATAAATAAAAGGCATCTACATCAGAAAGGAAGAAGTAAAATTATCCCTGTTTATAGATAAGACAATTTTATAGGTAAAAACTCCAAATGACATCATAAAGATACCTTTTAGAACTTACAGGCAAATCTAGTAAATTTGCAGGATGCCCCAAATACAAAATATAGTAGCATTTTGTTAACTAACCATGAACTATTCAAGAATTGAGAAAGCAATCCCATTTATAATATTACCCAAAAAATAAAAAAATAATAGGAATAAATTTAGTCAATATGATAAACTAAAAATGATAAAATATTGATGAAGGACTAAGAAGTTTGTGTACAACAAAAGAAACAGTCAACAAAACGGAAAGTCAACTTATGGAATGGGAAAAATATTTATTTGCCAACCTTATATCTAATAAGGAGTTAATGTCAAAAAGATTTAAGGAACTCATACACCTCCATAGCAAAAAGCCAAATAAGCCCATCATAAAATGAGCAAAGGATCTGAATAGACATTTTCTGTTTTCAAAAGGAGGCATAGAAATGGCCAACAGGTAAACTCAAAAGCACTCAATAAAACTATTTATCAAGAAAATGCAAATCAAAACCACAATGAGAAATCACCTCATGCAGTATTCTTCCCTGCACCAGATGAAGAAAACACTTTATGTAAGTCAATGTCACCCAGGCTTAGCATTCCTAAGTCAGAGGGCTTCTTAACTGCACATTGTTTCTATGACTAAGTCTGTCTGGGTTGGAAACGGGAATTTGAATTTTTAACAAGTTCCCAAATTATGCTAAGATGGTGATTTCAGGGGCCATCATTTGACAATAATCTGAATAAGTAAAACAGAGGAAATAATTTCAGTTAGAGTTTCATTAGCTTCTTACTGTTTTAACAAATTATCACAAATTTAGTGACTTAAAAGAACACAAATTTATTATTTTATAGTTCTTCATGTCAGAAGTCTAAAATGGGTTGTCAAGACTGTGTTCCTTCTGGATGCTCTTGAGGAAACTCTGTTGCCTTACCTTTTTTAAGTTTGTCGAAGGCATAGTGGCTGCTTGCATTATTTCATTCATCAATTACCCCATTTTAAAGCATGGTATCTCCAAGTCTCATTCTCTCTTTCTTTCTCTCTCTCTCTCTCTCTCTCACACACACACACACACACACACACACACCCTCTCTCATACCCTCTTTTTCACTCCCACCACTACTTCTGTCATCACGCCTCCTTCACTGATGCTGACCCTCCTGCCTATCTCTTGTAAGAATCATTGATTCTACTGGGCCCACCAGGACAATCTTTCAAAATCCTTAACTTTTGACATGCACTGTAACGTATTCAGAGATTCTCAGAGTTAGGACATGGATATAACACAGTTCTGAACCATAGAAAATTATATTTGTAGATATGGAAGTAAATTGAAAGCAAAACTGAAAAATGTTTTCCATTTAGCTCTGACTTTTAGTGAAACAACCAACTACAAAACCTTGGCTAAGTCAGTAGACACATTTGAACACTTACCTCAGTGTAATAGAGGGATTGATCTACTTATTTCTAAAATATCTAACAATTTTTCATGTTGTGATTATATAACTAGAAGCTACCGCTAATTTCTTATGACAATCATAGGTAAAAATATATGTTGATTTTTAAAAGACATATGGTACGAAATTCAGAATTAAAAAAACTCAGTCCATATGTATATTTTCTTTCATGAATAAATAGTGTAATTAATTATGCTACATTTTTCTAAAAATATCCTTCTTTAGGAAAAACGGGATGAAATATATTTTAGATGATATATAGCATATTATCAGGCATGTCGACATCTCAGGATTCAAAAAGAAATATGAAATTAAGTGCAATAAGTTGCATTTTTTTTTTGTATAGATCCTTCAAGTCCTGTGTCAGAAAAGAGAGAAATGGCTTATCCAATATTTAAGCAGAGACAAATGGTTTATGAAGGAGCTTATTAGGGCAGTAGAGAGAACTTATGATGAAAATACGTAGGGGAGTGAGTAAAACAAGTTAGAGACTTCTAAATTTTTCCCTGGATTATGAATTTCTCATAAAAATTAAGATGGAAAAAGGATTCCATCAAAGGATCTAATTCAACATCAGTAATACCATTCACAAGGAGAAACACAGTGACATTTTTCATTTAGTAAAATTTGTTTTATTAAACTTCTTAGGGGGATAAATCTACTAAATTATATACAAAACTGTTATTTTAATCATGTCTGTTTATTAATCCAGAATATATGGTTTCATTGTTTCTATTCAAATATATGTCAATGTGAACTTTGCTGTAACAGCAAAATGGTGTTTTCAGTATGTTTTAAAATTTATTAATCACCACTAGAGGGCAGGCTTATTTCTCAATATTAGTTCCCTTATTTATGAAATTAACAAAATCATTCCATCATACTTACATTTTTGTTAACTTTTTTTGAAAGACAATTTCTATCTGATGATATTTTCGGGTTAATTTTATTCCAATAATTTCTTAAGATGTCCTTTAAAAAAAATCTCAAATTCCATCCTACTTCACAAATTATCTTTAATGTATTAAACATTTAAAAAATTCATAGTCAGTGGACAGATACCATTTGAACTTAACTGTACCTGGTTTATTTAAGTATACAGGAAAACAAAGGATATAATAGTGAAATTACAATATATGAAATATTAAACATATATTAAATTATATGTAACATATTAATAGAAATAATATTGATGAAATATTATTTTAGATTCAACATGCCATTATTTCTTAAATTACTGGCCATTTTGTTAGACCCTGAGAATAAAAATCATAGGACAGTCAATTTTAGATATTATTCTCTTTTAGAAACCTTTTAAACCCCTTTGCAAAACTGAATTATGTGCTTCTGTACTTCCATCTCAGACTGTAAAACATTATGTTAGAATTACTCGCCTACTCTATCAACCCTCTGGGTTTCTGAACTCCTTAGGCGCTGACTCAAGATTGTGTCAACACTGTTTCCCATAATGCAGACTTCACCTGCCACATAGTAGATAAATACTCAGTAGAAATTTATGGCTATACTATAATATTAGTAGGGAAAAAATCAATGAAAATTTAATTATTTACTATGATAATATCTGTACTGTTTATTATTATTTTATTCAATTTCACATGAATATAGTACTGATTTTAAAACCATATATGGGCTGGATAGAGTGGCTCACGCCTGTAATCCTAGCACTTTGGGAGGCTGATGTGGCCAGATCACTTGAGGCCAGGAGTTCAAGACCAGCCTGGCCAACATGATGAAACCTCATCCCTACTAAAAATACAAAACTTAGCTGGGCATGGTGGTACATGCCTGTAATCCCAGCCACCTGACAGGCTGAGGCAGGAAAATCACTTGAATCCAGGAGGCAGAGGTTCAAGTGAGCCGAGATCATACCACTGCCCTCCAATCGGGGCAACAGAGCAAAACTCCATCTCAAAAAAAAAAAAAGTATGGAGAAGAGTGAACCAACAACAACTTGATTATCAATTAAGGCTGATTCAGCAAGCATTTCTTGAGGACCTAATATGTTCCTTGTATTATGTTCAATGCTGGGCATAACAACACAAATAAAAGTTTATGCCTTTAAAGGACCAGTGAATAGAAAAGCAGATACAACTTGTAATTCTAATCTTTGTAATTGAACATCTTGGCCAACTTTTCATTGGTCTTCAGGCTAAGGAAGAAATGTCAAGAAATATCAAGTGTTGAAGAGAATATTGAGAAAAGGGATCCCTTGTACATGATTGGTGGGAATGTAAATTAGTATAGCCATAATGGGAAACAGTATAGAGGGCCTCAGAAAATTAAAAATATAGCTAGCATATAATCTAACAATGCCACTACTGAGTATATATCCCAAAGAAATTATATCAGTTTATATTTTAAAATGTAGAGTCTTCTGAAACTAGTACTCTTTTTCATATATTTATGTTCATGTTTGGCCTTATACTGATTTATAAAAATTATAGACAATTAATATGAAGATGCATTTGAAGTAATAGTCCATAATGATTAAATAGGAAAGGAAGTAAAAATTAATGGGACTAAGCAGATGGGAGAAAATGTATATCAGTGGATTAAGAATGGAAACTTTTCTTATTAAAGGAGTAGTAACGTATACAAAAGTTAACAGAAAGACCAGAAAAGTAATGTATACGAAAAGTAACAAAGACCAGGAAAGGTAAATTATAATCAGAGAGAGAAAGAGACTTTGTGTTTCAGTGTTAATCAGCTATGTTATTAAAAGAATAAGAAAAAAGTATTTATTATTGCTATCAGGATATTCCATGGAGTAAGAACTACCTTCTGAGAGTGACTTAAATCTGTCTATTCTCATTTGTATAAGAACTTTATTCTTATTTTACCACATTATCTACCACAAGCAGGAATTACAACTGATGTACATCCTGAGGGACTTGCTATTTTAAAGCTTGTCTGTCTATCTATCTATCTACTTATTATCTATCTACGTTTTATGCTTATATAACATATTTACTAATACATAATTAATTACATGTATGTGAGACAAACTGGATAAGACACTCAGTTTCTTTACTTCTTATGCATTCTCCCAATGTAAAAATGAAATGTTTACTTCTCTGAATTTAGCAGCCCTTCTTATTGTCTATGAACACTGAGATTGATTGGCCATGTCCTTGAGTATCTTTACTAATACAGAAGGGTAAATATTTAGAGCAATATATAGGGATTTAGTCTGTGATTCCCATTATTCTAAAGTAATGTAAATATTTACAGTGTATTTATCCCACAGTGACTGTCCTGGGAATGAATATAATGAAGCGACAACAACTATTTTTAAAAGAGTTATCTGCAGGCTTCACTATATTTAAATTTAAATTTGTGACTTAAATAGCACAATGTAGAAGATATTATGGCTTTCTAACATCTCAGAATGCAATAAAATATAATCACTCTAAATATAGCCAACACTCCTGAACAGGAGACAAATATAAAATTAGGGCTATGAGTAATTTGTAAATAGTTTAAAGAAAAAATGAATATTTATTGAAAGCCCAAGTGGAAAAATGGAAAAGTGGTTAATTATAATTCTTCACCTTATTCCCATAAGTGTAGAGAGTCAACATGGTAAATCTAACATTTTGTAATTAATAAAATATGTTATATACTCTGCTAGTGTAGAAATGTAAGTAAATTGACCTGAAATCTTTCTGAAGATGTATCAGATTAGCAGAAGAGCAAGATAAGGTAGCATAGCCTCTCTTTTAAGACTAGGAAAATTATGTCATTTTTGCTTCCTCTTCTTTTTTATTCACAGTAATTATTTGAAAGAAATTAAAAAGCTCTGATTCTGAATATAGGGAAACAACATCTTCTCAGAGACTAGCTAAGACACTGATACCACTTTCCTTGCTATGAACTTATCTGCTCTTGAAAATATAATTCCCCAACCTGGCTGTGTTGATATCAGTTCTTTTAGGTTAAAAATCAGCAAACAAACAAAAAACAAAACAACAGCAACAACAAAAACTCCTATAAAATTTGTTTGCAGTAGTATGTTCTATAGAGAGTTCTTCACCTTGTTTGGTCTGGTTCAAGGAGCAAAATAGGAATCCTATCCTACTAAATGCCTTTCCAACTCACTAGCAGAGAACTCTCTTCTGTGTGTGAAACGACCATGTCCTAATCACTAATGTTGTCACTGAAGAGGATAAAATATGCTACTCTGAGATATTAGCTATTTAGTTTAAAATGCTTTAAAAAACAATAGGTACAAAAAGATCACTTGACCTGTATGCTATTTCTTAAAGGCAGAACATAAAATTCCCATGTGAAAGATGTCCTCCCTTTACCAGAAAGATGCAAAATCTTTATCTTCAAGGATGAGAAGTCAAAACTAAGATTTCTGTAAAGAGCTAGTTAAAATAGCTGTTGTCTTCTAAGCCTCTTGCATAATTTACTTCCTTCTTCACAACTAACTATTCTTTGTCCAATTCGGTGTATAAGTAACTGACTCTAAGTGCTTTTCTGGGTCTTTATTCCCTTATGTGAGCTTCCATACCATGTAAAATTTGTATTACACTTTTCTCTTGTTAATCTATATAATGTCAATTTAATTCTGAGACCAAGCTGAAACCCTAAAGGGATGAAGGTAGAATTTTTTGCCCCTACACCCACTTTGCACTATGTTTATTTACATAGCTACTTTCCCCACTAGACAATAAATGCCTTGATGTAGTAAATATGTCTTAAATATATTTGTCCCTAATACCTTACACTGTTTTTGACACCAAATTCTCCTCAAAAAAATCTTTGACTATTTAAATATTTTTCACCAAGATTTATATGTATTCATAATCCTATCCTGATTTGTGTTAGAACACATGGCTTAGTTTAAAACTTACATTTATATGAAAGTTAACATTCCATTGAATAAACCTAATTCTCTCTTGACACTGAAGACTATCAAAATAAAATTCCAAGGCATTCTATACTGTTGCAATTCCAGTTTTACACAGTCAATTATCACATAAAACAGTTTTGCACAATTAACTCTCATGGGATTTTAATTTTCAAAATATATTTAACCAAAGATACCACTTTAGTTTGCCAGTGAAATGATCCATCACATAAAATGTGTGTGTGTGCATGTTTGGCCCAGACAGAATTATACTAACTTTAAATTAATAAAAAGAACAGCATATTTTTCTTCCAATTACAGAATCAGGAGAAAATATTAGAAAAGTTCACTTAATTAAAACATGATTTATTTACTAGGAGAGAAAAAAGTAAATACATCAAATATACATATCTATTTGTTTAGCCTTAGAGAAATGAGTTAGGGGCCAGGTATAGGACACTGAAACTGCCTAAGCCAGGAAAGAGACTGTCGTGTGAGTTAGCATAATACACAAATATACCTACTGACCAGACGTTGCTTTGCAAACACTACTTACCTCTAAAAGAAACTAGGACTTCCTGAAGAAATGGCTGATTTCAAAGCAAGGGCAAGGAAATATCAGATGAGCCTAAACATCTTATTATATTATGCCAGAAAGAAATTATTATATTATGCCAAAAAGAAATCCCTTTATTTTTCAGATATAAAGAATACTCCATTAAAGAATCATGGGTAGGTATCAAAAGGACAGAGTACCCAGCTTAAAGGGGATTACATTTCATCAAATTTGGGACAGTTTAGACATCTAAATAAATAGAACATAATGAATTATGCCATGGAATAAAGTAAGAATCCATGAGTCTCTATTTATGTGAAAAGCTAATGAATAAACCTTTGTAAGAAATGGAAGAAATGGGATGTTGACTTAGTCTCCTAATATCTCCCCACTAATGCTTACTAATCACAAGATTAAAAAAATGAGTAGAGAAGTCTATCAAGCACCACTTTAACTGAGTATTACTAAGTCATTGGTAAAGGCAGGAAGGTGGGCAGGAGGGGAAGGATTTAAAAACTACTTGTTGGGCACAGTAATTACTTGTGAGTGAACTCCTCAATTAGGCAATACACCTATGTAACAAACTTGCATATGTACTCTCTAAATTTAAAATATTTTTTAAGAACAAAATAAAATACAATTTGTGTCATTTGTAATTACGGCTATTTTGAGAGTAGTGCTGTGTCTTTGTAAGACAGTGACATCATATGTAGGAAATCCATATGTAAGTATTCAGGGTTGATGAAGCATTATGTTAGCCACTTATCCACAAATGGTTCAGAAAAATAAAGAAAATGTCTTGTCCTTACATATTTTTGTAAATTTTTAATCGCTTTAAAACAAAAAGTACAACAAATAAATAAAGAGCTAAAAATATAAATGGAGGTTTTCAGGAGGATCTGATTTACATTTGTAAAACAGAAATTGAGAAAGTCAGCTAAGATTACACCTACGTGTGTGTTAAGCTATAATGTGAGGTTGTGAATATAAGTCTTTAATTCAATGTGAACATCTGAACCAGATGCCCAAACGTAATCAACCATAGACACACCCTGTTTCTTACCGCACTTTCACCAGGATATTTAGAAATTTATGGAAGAATTTTTGGTTCTCATAGTGAATGGGAGGCACTGTTGGAATTTAGTGGGAACAGTAATGGCAAATATCCTATTCTTAGAACGTGAAGAATTGTATATCCAACATGATGCTATTAACACTTCCTTAAAAACAAACTGCTTATATGCATAAGTGAATTAAGTAGGAGAGTGCATAAGTATATTGTAAGCAAGTAGAATATTTTATAGAATAGTAGAAATAAAATTTAAGATTGTTTTATAAGATGTGAGATAATATGTTAATAATGGAAATAGAATTGCAATTGATCATTGGATTGTTTAGTCTCAAAAGGTAGTTTTGATATCACAGATATTTTTGGTATCTGTGAGTTTGGTATCACAGATATTTTTGTTGCCACAATGATATGAGACTGTAAACCATAGTTGTTAAAGACACAGGTTTTACGGACAGATCTTGTCCATATTACTTACTGGTTAGTAACCTTGAACAAATTACTTAAATTCTTCAAGCTGTCTTTTTATTTTTCTCTAAAATAGGGCTAATAATGTATAGTGCTCTTGGGAGATGACAGACCTAAAGTATTTAGCGCAATGAATTCTTAATATTTAATAGAGGTCAGACCTTGTGGCTCATGCCTAAAATCCCAACACCTTGGGATTCTGAGGCAGACAGATTGCTTGAGCCCAGGAGTTCAAAATCAGCCTGGGCAACATGGTGAAATCTGTCACTACAAAAAAACACAAAAACTAGCCAGACGTGGTTGCACACCCCTGTAGTACCAGCTACTTGGGAGGCTGAGGTAGGAGAATCACATGAGCCAGAGAGGTTGAGGCTGCAGTGAGCTGTGATCACACCACTGCATTCCAGCCTGGGCAACACAATAACTCTGTCTCAAAACAACAACAACAACAACAGAAAACTACTTTGTACATAGCAAATATTACTAATGATAGTACTGCCAGTGATGGTGATAATAATGGTTGTAGGGATAGTAAATAGAAGACTTTCTAAGTTTCAGCTACCAAGGGGAATTTCACTATTATTATTGTCTAAAAGTATCCACGGGGGAAATTCAGGATTAGGGTTTCAGCTCCTACTTCAAGTAGAAACTCACCTATCTTGCCAGTTAGACTTTGAAATAACTCAGGTAAAGAAAGAAAATCCTTTTTCTTTATCTATTTCATGGAGAACATACTGAAGTTTTAAATTTAATGTAAATGAAAGAAAGATTGAAGAAAATATTTTTCAGGTTAGAAAGACAGAATTGAAGAATCATACATCAAAGCTATCTTCTTAGGAATAATGCTTATGTTACTTTAAATTCCCAAGTGAAAAGGAAATTATAACTGATAGCAGAACATACTTTTTATCCTCCAGAGCAGCACTGTCCAGTGGAAATACAATGAGAGCCATATATTTAATTTTAAATTTAATAGTATTTGCATAAAAAAGTAAAGTTAAAAAGATAAAGCTCATTTTAACATTTTGTTTAATCCAACATAATCAAAATATTATTTCAATGTGTAACAGATATTTAAAATAATTGTTTTAAAATATTCTTTCTTTTGGAATGTCTTCAAAAATGAATTGTGTATTTTACACTTAGAACATTTCCCAACTGGACTAACCACATTTCAAAAGTGCCCAATAGACATTGAGTATGTGCAGCTGCTATATTGGACAGTGCAGCTGTGCAACATACACCTGTATACATACACATATTATATATATATATATGTGTGTGTGTTGCACAGTCCAATATAGCAGCCACACATACTATATATATATGTGTGTGTGTGTGTATATTATGTATATATAGTACATAATATATATGCTACCTAACCTATGGCTCTGCTACTAATCATGGACTCATTATGTGTTAGTGCATTTGTCCACTTTGTGTTGATATAAAGGAATACTTGAGGCTGGGTAATTTATTTTTAAAATATAGTCATTTGGCTCACAATACTGATGGCTGAAGAAGTCCAAGACTGAGCATCTACATCTGATGAGGGCCTCAGACTCCTTCAGCTCAGGTGGAAGGTGAAGGTGAGCCTGTATGTACAGAGATCACGTGGTGAGAGAAGAAAGAGAGGAGGGGCGAGGAGACAGGCTCTTTTTAACAAACAGCTCTCGTGAAAACTAAGAGAGTGAGCACTCACTCACCCTTGAGGTAGGACATTAATCTATTTGTGAGGGATCTGCCCCTGTGACCCAAACACCTTCCATAAGGCCACCTCCAATATGGGGGCTCAAATTATTATTATTATTTTTTGAGACAGAATCTCTCTCTGGCACCTAGGCTGGAGTGCAGTGGTGAGATCTCAGCTCACTGCAACCTCTGCCTACCAGGTTCAAGCAATTCTTCTGCCTCAGCCTCCCAAGTTGCTGGGATTACAGGTGCACACCACCATGCCTGGCTAATTTTTGTATTTCTAGTAGAGACAGGGTTTCATATTGGTCAGGCTGGTCTCAAACTCCTAACCTCATGATCCACTCGCCTTGGCCTCCCAAAGTGCTGGAAATTACAAGCGTGAGCCACCATGCTGGACTGGGGGTCAAATTTCCACTTGAGATTTGGTGAGGTAAAAAGATCATATCCAAACTATACCAGTCAATACACCCTTTTGTTACAGTTGAAAGTCCCAAGTTGAAAAATTCAGTTTGGGCACTAAGATATACAAATACATGAAATGTTAGAAGCCTAATCGATTAATCTAGTAAATATTTTAGTGTCCAGGCAGTTCAAGCAGCATTTTTTTTCACAGTTACCCTCTCTGAAACTTGTTTCACAGTGGACGTGGCAAACATTTATTTCAAAAAGTTTATCAATATTATTTTGCCCCACAGTAAATATAATATGAAACATTGTGCCTGGCATGATGATTCATTCCTGTAATCCCAGCACTTTGGGAGGCCAAGGCAGGTGGATCACAGGGTCAGGAGTTCAAGACCAGCCTGACCAACATGGTGAAACTGCATCTCTACTAAAAATAAAATATTTAGCTGCATGTGGTGGCAAGCATCTGTAATCCCAGCTACTCAGGAGGCTGAGGCAGGATATTCACTTAAACCTGGGAGGCGGAGGTTGTAGTGAACTGAGTTCCCGCCACTGCACTCCAGCCTGGGCAACAGAGCGAGACACTGTCTCAAAAAAAAAAAAAAATCACGTATCATAACAAGAAGATTTAAAGTGAAGGTATTTTGTTGAAGTGTCAGTTATCCCCTGAATGGGAGAAAATGGATGTCGTCTGAGTGAGAACACATTTCTGAGATAGTGACGGTGGGAGTTTTAATGCTAGTAACTAGGAAATGACTGATTCTATAAGATTGATTATATAACCCTGCTCCTTATCAGCTAGCTGTGCTTCCTGATGTTTATGTTAACGTTACAGGGATGCAGGAAAGCATTCAAGCTATAATTGTCCAAGCATTGGTAAAATGTTTAACCAAGATATAATCATCTTGTCATTAGCAATAGAAGGCAGGTAGATTAACCATATCTAGTTATAAAAATACTGAGATTTGGGTCCAAGCAGAAACAAGGGCAGTTGTATATGTACTATAAACAGTTAAACACTTCATATGCATTTACTTTTTAATTCTTACAATAACATTTAAGGGACATTAAAACTACTAACCATAAATATTTCCTATGGAAAATTGGAGATATAAGCAAGTTAAAGTAATTGCCCAAAGTAATATAGTTACTAAGTGGTATAACAAGGATTCATACTCAGGTTAGATTAATCCTGAAGGTTCTGATTTTAACATCTAAACTACCTGTCAAAATAAATATATAAAATTATCCTTTTCATATTCAGTAAATTCACCTGCTTTTTCAGTTATTTCTGATATCCACATATTTGGGGAATATACTGTGTCAAACAAACTTTTTGAGCCAGTCCTTTAATTTGACTACCTATGAATAAAACTAAATTTCTTTTCAATCTTAGAACTGTTGGAATTGCGTATCTCTACAAATTTGGGAAAAAAAACAAAAAAACAACATTCTTTTATCAGTCTATTGCTGCTTTCATCTTCATTAGCCTTAGTAGTCTCCCAAGTACTCTGTGTGTGTGTCTGTGTGTGTGTGTGTGTGTGTGTGTGTGCCCACTCTGGACTCTGTATCACCTTCCTCTCTGTATGACTAACACTTTATTTTTATTTCCAACTTTAAAACCAAATGGAATTTAGTACTTCAATTTCCCTCTGTGGCTTCTAACAGATTTCTTCTGTTCTGAGCTAGTGGAGAAGAACGACAGGCAGTAGAATTTCTCTATGTCCTAAACCATCCTCACTTATTCTGCTGACTGCATGAGAGATTCCCTAACTGAAGTCTCACATGTTCCCTAGAAATTTAACAGTAAACAGAGCAATACTCAGTGTACCCCACCCATCAATTCATGTGCATTCATCTAGTCACTCAACCAGGACTCATGGTGTGGGTGATGAAGTGTTCCGTTTGCATCCCAGAAATAGACACCCATTTATTTCAGAGCAATGAAACACACTTCTGCCAAAAGAGCAGTTTGTTTTCAAGACTTTCTTGACTGATGTCAATGTTGTTACTGCTTTTTCCCCCACTTAACTTGTGACTATCCCCAATTTTGAAAATATGTGGCCCCTCTAAATGCTGCATTGGAAAAAATAAGACCTATGTGACTCAATATAAATCCACATTTTTACTTAATACTACATGCCCTACAATTTTCCTGATTATCCTTTTTCTAGTTAGATTTAGGTAGGACTAGATAGCAGCTTTTATTATTAATTGGAAAATAATGCAAAGTCTACTTTTCTTGATTCAATTAGACCAAGAGAACATGCAAATTAACACATGAAATAAAATTAACAAATTAACACATGAAAGAAAATTTTGGTATAAAAATTAGTATTGGGAGGTTGACTTCAATAGTTGATAGAACAAGTTAAGCCAATCAGTAGTCTGAATGTTCTATTTTCATGAGAAGTAAATCTATTGCTCATTGGGATAAGTAATCTTAAGCAAACAACAATTTTAATTCTGTTCTTTAGAAAGCTCCCTTTCTCCTTGTAGTCCACTTATCAATAGAAATAAAGATAATACAATTTTTTTTCAAATATATATTATTCGTAATACCTGCCTCGGTTTTCATCTTGTATTGTTTCTATTTGTAAAGGTTGTACTAATACTCTGGGCAAGCAGAATGACATAGTCACCTAAAATTATTACCTGTAGCTACTTGTATTCAAGCTCCTAGAAAGGGAAAATCTACATGATGAGTGGTTGCTACCATGAAACAGTTTTGTAGAAATAAGCAGTAAAATTGAGTTGATTCATTGCTTATAAAGTGCAGTGAAAAACTTGTGGGGGAAATGATACGTTCAGGTGATAAATCCACACCTACTCAAGTTCAAGGGATTAGAAAACCTCTATGAATTTTCCATAAGAAACTTTCATTTCTTATGGCTTCATGGTTGAGATTTCAGAAAACTAAACCCAAAGTCTTCCTACAAATAGCTGAATTATAATACAGATTGAATTCTCCTGTTTATAAGATTCCTTATGTTAGATATATGGCATTGATAGCAAAGGACTTAGTGTCTGAGGATTGAGATGAGAACACATAGGCAGATTTTCATGAAGCTGGAGAACTTAAATTGGTACATCCTGCTGCACCATATTTGACAGTAGGAGTAGCCCTCCTCGCTCTCCCAGGAAGTTCATCTTCCCTTGCTTGAAGAACTTGGAATACCTATTTGTAAGGGACTGTTTATCCTTCTCAGGAGGATCATAGCCTCTAAACCTATTGCTAGACTTATGTGCCAATTGGCCCCAGAGGACAAATTACCAAGTATGAACAATTGGTACTTTAATACACACCAAAGTAATTGCATTATTTTTTTTCAATTTCTATAGACAGAAGCCTGGGAAACACTATGTGGAAATGGGTCCTAAGGGTATTGGGTTCAGTTGGAAAGAAAATAATATTTGATGAGGTTGAATTTATTGACATGAGAATCTCATTTGCACCTATTAGCTCAAATAGCAAGGAGAGGTTCCGAAGTTTACTGCTGACGGGCGTATGGACCCAAATGAAGTCTGCATAGAGAAACTGAAGTGCCAGAACTTTCTGGGTATACAGTAGAGGAAATTGTCAAAAGATTTAGGGAAATATAAATGAGAGATTGGATTTATTACATAAAAGCTGCCTGCTATCCTCTCAATATATTCTCTTAAAGGGTCTATTAGAAAACATACTCCTTCTTCACAAAAGTCAGCAGAACAATTATGAGGGGAGATTTAAAGATTTGTGTTATGTCTCTTTATTCTTGAAGAACATTGTAATTGTTCCATGTGACCTAGAAATGAAAATGAGAAATGCCACCCTCATGGGAAAGGTCTCTTTATGCAATAGATATGATGAGATCTCAATGTAGCTACTGCTAAGTGAGGGCTTCAAATTTTCAAAGACACATGGATGCTGTTAATGGACACATAGTTGCAGTAATTTGAACAGTCTTATCTGAAGACATATTTGGCATTGACTCTTGGGTCATGTTGCTCTACATAGATGGCCTATTAAAAATATTTCTGAATTCTATAGTTGAAAAGCTCTAGGTCTGGTGAGCAGAAGTTTGACTTGAATTATCATGATAGATTTGGTTCCTCAGCCAATTCCCTGATTATGCTCAGAGAACTTTGAATAAAGTGTGATTTTCTTAAAGGAAGGATGATGCTACAGAGCCAAAATATTGTATCCTTCCTTCTAATCTTCCCGTGTCTTCAAGTGACCTGAAGACATTTCTGAGTCTTTGCATTGGAGTAGAGAAGTAGTCAGAATTTAGAATGATTGCCAAACAGAGGATCTGCACCGATATTAATTCCTAAAGATCAAAAATTTCACTGTGGCTTACCAGTCACAGCAAGAGCTTACAGAGGTCAATCATCAAGAGAGTTTTGGCTTAAATCTATAGCAAATGAGTTTATAGCACTGCTACGTTGCCTCTACCTTTCAGCCTGTACTATGATTTCTCAGGTAGTTTCCTATTCTCAGTTGACTGAGGAAAAAAAATTCAATCCCAGTTTATAGAAGAAACTATGTGCTATCCAAAAATAGATGTTGCCAGCCTTGCGGCACAACTACATGATAGCCCTGAACGGTAATGATGATGGCAAATCGCTTCCATAGGCAGAACTCCAGGAAATGTGCTCGGTTGATTATTTTGTCTTGAATGTATCTTTGTGAGAGTTATGGATCCCTAGGTATACTTGCAAGTAGTGGCTAATGACTTGGCTAAATGGTCAAAGATTGAATGAAGGATAATTGACAATTGGTGACAAGGATGAGTACAGAATATATATGTAGATAGAGCTCTCTGAATGGTTACGGAGTATGAAGATGTTTGTGTCTCATGTGAATGTTCACTGAACAGCAATCTTGTAGAAGAAGAGAGTTTTAATAAGTAGGTAAGCAAGAAAACCCAGCGTGTGGATGCCAGGCTAGCTTCTTACTCCAGTCAACCGATCATTTCACAATGAACTCATTAATAAAGTGCTCATGCCAGTTGAGATGGAGCTTAAGTATGGCTCAAAATCACAGACTTCTTTCTAAAGCTTATCTCACTATAACTACTGCAAAGTGGCCAACTTGCCAAAAATAGAAACCATATTGAGATCTCATTATGGCTCCATTCCCTAAAAGAGAATAATAAGGCACCATATGTCATGTTGATTGCATTGGACCATTTCTATCATGGAAGGAGCAACATCTTTTTTTCTCACTAAGACAGACACTTAGTATCTGGATCTGCCTTTCTTGTCCATGATACTTTTGCCAAAATCAACGAACTTACAGAATACTTCTCTCATGGTAATCAAACAGCATTTTAAAGCAAATAAAAGGAAGAAATTTGCTCATATTCATGCAATTCACTTCTCTTACCCTTTTGCTCATCAACTTGAAATAGCCTTCCTGACAGAACCATAAAATGGCCTACTGAAGTCTGAGTTATGTTGGGACACTGTGGTAATGTTGCTCAGTCTAAAGTGTAAACTATAAATCAGTGATTACTCTATAGCAATGTTTTTACCATAGCCAGAATTCACAAGTCCAGTAATTAAAAGGTGAACAATGAAGTGTCCTTTCTTACTCATCCTTGTGATCCGCTAGCAAAGGTTTGCTTCCCTTCCCTGCAACTGTGGACTCTGGTGGTCTGGTTATTCCTATTTGTAAAGGAAAAGGATTCTTCCAGAATATAAGCCAATAGTTTCATTGAGCTTAAAGTTGAAATTTCACAGGAGTGCTTTGTGCCCTAATGCTAGTGAACCATCAGGGAAAAAGGAGCCTTAGGGCCAGGTGATTTATTCTGACTCTCAGGAGGTATTGTGTTGCTGCTGCACAACATGGGTGAGAATGGTCATGTCTGGAATGAAGGAGATCCCACGAAATGCCTTTGAGAGCTCTTATGTTTGCTGATTAGAGTCAACAGACAGCTAATCTGATCGGACAGAACTGCTATGACCCAGGCCATTTAGAAATGAAATTTTTGGACATCACAATCTACAAGAAATCATGACTAGCCAAATGAATATGAAATGGCTAGTAGAGGAACATTGGGCACGACCCGTTACAGAAATATGAACTGCAATAATTATGAATATTTCTTTTTCATTTTGATATCATCTGTGTATACATGAATAGATGTTTTTTCCTCTCCTATTCCCATACTATTTAACATTGTAGGTGTTAATAGCTTTTCCTATAATCTCAGTGTTTAAGTTCTAATATACAAAACAGTATGACTAATTTAAAAGAATAATTTATTGTTGAAAAGCAACAATCTCTTTTGGGGAGCATGGCTGGCCTGTTTTCAGATGTACAAGGAGTAATTTCAGCATATTAAGCAAAATCATGGCTTATTCTTATCTTTATTTAGAAGTCATTTGCTTAAAGAAAAGTGTGTGGATGCAATTTTGCCAAAGAGTAGATTTTAGTGAATTAGTATTTTGTCAGGTTAGCTAAGCTAGGACTACATTTTCCCTAGTTGTCTTTATTGTGTAGTTTTCTGTGAGCATTGTTATAAGACACATTTGAATCCTTTTCAAAGGCATAAGAGAATCACTAGCTGTTCACTTTTATACTGTGAAACCTGTGCATGGTGCCACAATAGCTTCAGAATGTTGTCACTGGTCTAGAGCTCACCTGGCTTCTGGTAGCATCTGGACCCTTAGCTCCTGCCAATCTTCTTCAAAGTCTCTGAGTCCTAGGCCAACTGCACATGTAGCTCTGTGGTGAAAGGCAGAAGCTTTCTTAACAGGTTTCCAATAGCTTCAAAGTAAGAGGTAGGACAAGACAGATATTCCATCCTTTTGGGTTAAAATTTGCTACTAATCGTTCTCATATGCAAATTTTCTTTTTAATTACTGTCTGGCCAAGCTATAAGGACAACAGGTTCAACACTAGGCACAGGAGCATTAGCCAGCCCAAACTGTCCCATCAACTCCCATGGTTGTTTAAAGTGTAACCTTTGTAAGTCATTTATTCTGTACCCTTCATCTTGGTTCTTATTTTCTTTGTATTATGACTGTTACAAATGTTACATGGAAAGCCAGTGAAAGTTGCAGTTTTGCTTCAGAAATTTGACTTGTGAAACATTCATTTAAACATGCTCAAAGTTTAAAAATGACCAAGATAACTATAGACCTGCTTGGAAAGTATTGCTGCCCCTTGAGAAAAAGTAAGAGAAAAAATGAAATCAGAGTTAGCTGATCATAACCTATTTCAAAACTAATAATGCGAAAAGAGAAAAAGTTAAAAAGAAAAACCAAATTTGCACAGTGGAACTGGCTAAATTTTGACTGTGACTACTTTCTGAATGATAGTATATTTCCATCTTCATTTTCTATTTTTCTCTGACAGCCTATTATGATTCACTTTTTTTAGATCATAGGAAACAAAATTTTAAATCATAATCCCCATGTAAAATGTATTTGGAGGCTAACACTTCCAAGTGTCTGTTCTACTTTGCAAAGTGACACTCATGTAACAGACTGTGAATAGCTTGGCCAGGCTTGTTTAGATCAACTTATTGAAAAAAAAAAATCTCACAATGCATTTTCAGTGCTGCAACTGCATCATTGATATAGATCTCACTGATTTTGTTCTGGTAGCTCCTCTAAATATTTAGAGACACTGAAATTACCTTTATCTTTCCCAACTGATATTGACATGTCAGATCTCATTTCAGGAGTAAGTTTGACAACTATGTGGTTTCATCTGTGGATTTTTTTATTTAATTCTTTATCTCTCTACTTTTCTTTCTCGTTTGTTGGGTCTTTTACCATAGGGGTCTTTTACTGTTGGGTCTTTTACTCCTTCAAATAATGTCAAAGAAGAGTTCATTTGCTTCTTTCCATTTATTTTTTAATTACTTGACATTTTATAGCCAGACACATAAATTTGTAACATAATTTCAACTCAATGTCTTCAGGCATAATCTGAGAAAATTTAAGCAAACAGAAAACAAAACAAAAAAACACTAGAAATAATTCAATTTTTTAAAATCTGCACAGATTTGTTTCTACCAAGAATATTACATTTAAAGATTAGAGATCAAACTATATCAATGTGACCTTGACCTCATTAAGTTTCCAGTAAGATGTCTGTTTTGTAATATTTTTATATACAAGAAGTCTTACATCATTTTCAAATTAGACATGTTTTTCTCTTTGCAAATAGGGCTTTTTGTCCCCTTAAAATGTAACCCTTGTGATCTACACTGTTTTGACAGAAAATTGTGACATCATTTTTTCTTCCTTTCTTTTAGACCAAAAGCACAGTGATGCCTTTCTTTTTACTCACAGTTGATGACATCCACGGTGGGAAGCAGCAATTCCACTGCGCAACCTTCAGAACCAGCAACACCAGGAAAGGCTTCGACTGCTCCACCACTCCAGCGGATACTTAGAGAGGTGTGGTCTATTTCCACCTGTATTAGGGGCTTTCGAATCTGACTCCTTACATTCCTAAGACTAAAAGATATCTTGCAGTATTTTACATTCTGAGAAGGATTTCCACAAAGGCAGATCTGTAGGTGTGTATAGGTAACTGAAAGGCTGACAAACAGCATGAGGCATAATGACCTTTCTGGTTAGGAATCTGATATGCTGCCAACAGAGACTTTTCAATTCAAACTTCCATTTCCTTTTTACCTTAATGCTTGGGTATGGTGCAGGTAAAATGAGGATGATACCGTAAATGAAAGTCTTTTATAAGAAAAGGAAAGCTTATTGATGAGCTGCTTCAATCATATCTTTTGGTAGATAAGAAAACTGAGGCTAATGGAAGTGAACTGACAGATAAAATCTTAGAAGAAATAAATGATGGCTAAAAATCTCAAATGAAAAGGAAAAGCCACAAGCAGGTTGGATATTCTCAGGACTGGTATCTGAAAGACTGCCTGAAACAGAATTCATGTGAGGTGTGCCTAGTTACAGACATACAAAGACTCACTCCCTTTTCCTTCAATGGCAATGGTGATCCTGAAAGAGCTTCCACTCACTCAGGTCCATAGCTTTGTTCCCCCTTTTACCTGACACTGGGACATGAACAGGAAGAACTGGTTCCTTCACTGATATTCTGAGAACAACACTATGAAGGCCTGAAGGTAGCATAAGCTGGCAGTCCTGTGAGCTCAGGGACTATGATGTGAGACTGCAGTCATTTCAAGCTTTGACTCTCATAACTAAGTCCCTAATTAGCTTCACACAATTGCTCTTTCATTTGTAGTCAGTTCCGTTTAAGTCATATGATTTTCTAAAAATCACTGTGTTATACAAAATCACACAATGAAATCAATAGGGTATATGGGGAAAGATGGAATCAAGAGCAGTCTTAGTCAGTTTGGGCCACCATCAGAAATTATTATAGACTGAGTGGCTTACACAACAAATATTTCTTTCTTACAGTTCTGGAGGTTAGAAGTCTGAGATCAGGGTGCCAGAAGCATTGAGTTCTTGATGAAGGGTCTTCTTCTGGTTTCCAGATAGTTTTCTTCTTGCTGTTTCTACACAGAGTAAGTTAACCCTCTGACCTCCTCTTAAAAGGACTCTAATTCCATTCATGAAAGCTTACATCCTAATTACCTTCCAGAGGCCCAACCTCCAATATCAGGTTAGGTACTAGATTTTAAAATATAAATGGGAGGAGGGGCACAAACATTCAGTTTATAACAGAACACAATAGTCAAAATAATATGATAAATAAGTAAAAGATAATAACCTAATAGAAATGGTAGCAATAATTGGCGCTTGGTGGCTCATGCCTGTAATCCCAATACCTAAGGCAGGCAGATCACCTGAGGTCAGGAGTTTGAGACCAGCCTGGCTAACATGGCGAAACCCCTTCTCTACTAAAAGTGCAAAAATCAACTGGGCATGGTGGTGCATGCCTGTGGTCCCAGCTACTTGGTAGGCTGAGGCAGGATAATCCTTTGAACCCAGAAGGCAGAGGCAACAGTGAGCTTAGATTGCACCACTGCACTTCAGCCTGGGCAACAAGAGGGAGAAGACTGTGTTTCTAAAAAGAAATAAAGGCGAGACAGAGAGAAAGAAAGGAAGGAAAGAAAGAGAAAGAGAAAGAAAGAAAGGAAAGAAGGAGAGAGAGGAAGAAAGCAAAGGCAGGAAGAGAGAGAAAGAAAGAAAGGAAAGGGAGAAAGAAGAAAAAGAAATGGAAGGAGAAAACGAAGGGAGAGAAAAAGAAAGAAAGAAAGAAAGAAAAGAAAAAAAAGAAAGCGAAAAAAGAGAGAGAAAGGAAGGAAGGAAGGAAGGAGGACAGAGGGAGGGATGGAGGAAGGGAGGGGAGGGGAGGAATATTTTACACATGTTAAACAGTTAACAATGCATAAATACTACAGTAATATTCCATGTTACTTTAAAACCACCTGAAATTTGCTTGTGGAAATGGGTGTCAGTTTGGAGCTTATTGTAAAGGGATAGCAAGAGGATTATTAGGAATTTGACAGAAAGTTTTAATCACAGATGTGATTGACTGTGGCTCATACAAAACACAGTACACTGAGGTATCTGGGAGATGCTTGAAATATGCATATGTGACATTTTGTGTGGTCCTTCACAGCGCAGTTCTGTTGGGTACTATTTTGTTCATTTACCCAGTTTTTCTAAGGGACAAAGTCAAATATAAGCAAATGCAATATTTCTACTATGCTCACTTTTTTCTTAATATATCAATTATGTTAGAACCAATTTGTGTTTTAAAACTAGCAACATAACAAAACTGACTATAGTTAAAAATAAGTCTTCAGCAACCACTATGTGCAGTGTACAAGAGTTTCAAATTTTGTCTCAAAGGTCAAAAATGGATTGAGAAACTACATGTTAAATAAATCATAAATTTAAGTGTGATGGGACTTTATGAAAGGGAATTACAAAACATGACAGGAATAAATGCAGGGGTGTCTCATCTGGTCTGTGCCAGAGATGAGAACTCTGGGCCTATGGAATTTAAACGGAGACTTTAAGTGTATAAGTTAGGGACGTGAATGAACAAAGATAGTATTATTGGTAGAGGGAAGATCAAGTTTCAGAGCCTAAAGGCAAGATAATGCAGCATGTTCTAGACAACAAGTGGAAGTTTAGTAATTTTGCAATATAATCTTATGAGAAAACTAGGCAACAAATGGGTTTGTAAATTTAGAATGGGCTGAGATAAACACATAAGCATCCATGAAAAGGAGAGAACTTTGTTCTAAAATCAGTGCATGTCTTTGAAATCTTTAAACAAAGAACTATTAAACTGTTTTCATTATCATATTTATACTTTGGAGAACAATTTGGATTGCAGCAAGATTAGAAACAAATGTGGCAGAGTTTATCAGCTGAACAACACAACAAAAGAGCCTTCTTCTAAGAATGGTGCTGCATCATATGTTCCAGCCTTCCTTCACTTGATTCAGGGAAATGACCAATTTTTTGCAAATAGAATGTAAGTGGAAACTATTTGAGCCGCTACTGGGACAAGGCATTTAAGAAGAATCTAAGTTCTTTCTCTTCTTGCTGGCTGGAGGTAAATACCATTGTGGAGTCACAATATGGAAGGAGGCTGGGCTGCCTGCCAAATTGCTGCATGAAAAATAGATGCCTACAAACCAGGAACACTCAGCTTGGATTATTACCCAAATAATATAATGCTTTTGATGTGCTTGAGCCATTCATTGTACTTTAGGGTATAAGTGAAGGATCTTTCTTTTCTTTTACAGCTAAGAATTCAAGAACAAATACCAGCAAAGAGATTCCATACAATTGTCCAATTTTGAGATAAAGAATGGATAGACGTAGTGTGAGTTGAGCCACAGAAATGTGGATGAATTCAAGAAATATTTGAATGATTGTCATTGTTGGGAAGAAAAAAGAATAAGAGAAGAAATCAAGGCTGCAGCATGACAAAAGGTTGATATTTTAACTTCATGAGATCACAAATACTCTGCTTTTTCCTCTACTGAAAGATTAGACTAATAATCCGATTTTCCTGGACAAAATAAATTTCTGGGAGGCTCTGAAAGTGTGTTATCTCCCTTATCCTTGCTTTATTATATTTTAGAATTATATCACCATTCTGGGATTTTTTCACTAATAATTTTTGAGATTTCATTTATAGCTTCTTGGTTCTTGAAATCTACTCATAGTTAACAAGGTGACTGATTCATCCTAAGGAAAAATGAAAGCTAGTTCCAGGGTTTTCCTGAATATTATCTTTATGCCAGCTTTACAGCATTCTGGAAGGCTCATTTCTTCCACGTTATAATATTCTCCTCTTTCAATTTCTCTGTTTTTTCTCATTTCTCTTAAGACTAAGCTGAACATTGGTAACAGAACAGTCTCTTCCACCTTGTCCAGTCTTTTCTCCAATCCCATTTCTGCATTCTCTCTATTCTTCAATCACAGTGGAATTGTTTTCATTCCTCAAGGTACACTAGTGTCACAGCTGATGCACATGCTGTTTCCTTTGCCAGGATTATACTTTCCCTTAAACTGTCTACCGTTTACTTGCTTTACTCTGACTTAACTTCTGATTCTGGCTCAAATGTGTTTCCTCACAGAAATCTTCCTTAACATCACATAATAAATAAAATTCACCATTAAATGCTTTCTTCTCTCCCTGCACATGTTTCTTTTTAAAGATATTGCTATTAACTACCTGTGTGATTCTTTAATAATGCATTACTCACCATTTTCTCAGCTCCCTGAGGTCAGAGATTATGTATTTTGCTTTCTGTGACCATCCTAACATCAAGCAAAGGGACTGGTAAACAATTGGTTGTTACAGATACCAACAGTCACCTATTTGGCACCCATTTCTCATATATTCTGACTGACAGAGCCCTTGTTTGGTTCAGATGTTCATGATACCCATGTATGACTCAGGGACTATGTCTCTCATTTTAACTCCTGAAGTTTTTTTTGTTTTTTTTTTTTTGACTGATTTAAGCCAATTGTTATGACCCAATTCCTTTTGTAAATGATTGGCTTGGGCCTTGCATCCAAAATGTTCTATCTGGTGAGACTTGGAAGTCTACTTGGAAATTTCTAGGTAAGTTTTCCTTGCTCTTAAAATGTGATGCATAAAAAGAAACAGTACTGCTTCTGAGTCCTTCCTGAGTTCACTAGGGGAGCTAGGCAGAGATAACAGGGCCAGAAGATGTAAAAATTCAGGTGTTGATTAGCATTATTAAGCTACCAAATCAGTCCACTCTAGAGCTACATTACCTTAAATACTTTATATGACAGGCTGGGCGCGGTGGCTCACACCTGTAATCCCAGCACTTTGGAAGGCAGAGGCAGGCGGATCATGAGGTCAAGAGATCGAGACCATCCTAGCCAACATGGTAAACCCCGTCTTTACTAAAAAAAAATACAAAAGTTAGCTGGGCATGGTGGCGGTCGCCTGTAGTCCCAGCTACTTGGGAGGCTGAGGCAGGAGAATTGCTTGAACCCGGGAGACGGAGGTTGCAGTGAGCCGAGATTGCGCCACTGCACTGCAGCCTAGTGCCTGGTGATAGAGCAAGATTCTCTCTCTCTCAAAAAAAAAAAAACTTTGTATGACAAAAAATCTTCAAGTTCACTGAGAAATCACTATTTCCTGTATCTAAAAGTTTTCTAATAGATATATATAAGTACTCAACAAATATTTCTTGAAGGAATGAAAAATACATATATTTATGCCTAATAAACAATGCACACAGTACATGATTGTACTTCCAAGCACTGGAAGTGATGTTCCCTTAGCATTGCAAATCTTTCTTATTTTTACATGAGAAACTCTCAGTCTTTCAAAACTCAGAATGGGTCCCTATCTCCAGAATACTCCTCTCACATTGTTAGTTTAGCAACTCCTCCATTATACTCTAACACAAGTTTAAATTTCTACCATAGTCTGTATTCCTATGATACATTTAATTGCACTTCCCACATTCAACCAAAAATATCCCGAAGGGCCTGGCAAGACTAAGGCAGAAGTTGGCCTTTAGTACATGATGAATATATAAATGCTCTCCAGCAGAAATGAGTTGCATGAATGACACTTCATCTCAAAAAACAAGCAAAAAAAAAAAAGAGTGAGCCCTAATATAAATGATGCACCTTTAGTGATAATGATTTGTCATTGTACTTTCATGAATTGTAACAAATGTGCCACTCTGGTGAAGGACGTTGGTAATAGGAGAGTCTGTGTGTGTGTGGAAGCAAAGGGTATACAAGAAATTTCTGTGCCTTCCCCCCAATTTTACTGTGAACATAAAGCTACTATGAAAAAATAGTCTGTAAGAATATAATATCTAATCGATTCATTTTTGTCACTGATTTTATCCATATGTTTAAATTATGGTGAAGTAAAGAACATAGTTTTCTTGCTTGAATAATCCTTTGTTGCATGTTCTTCTGAAACAATAAAAGAAATTGAAAAAATTTGTCACTTAGCATTTTGAATGTCCATATGACACAAATCATATATTTTCTTATCAAATATATTTATTGAATTTACATCAACTGTGTAGATTAACAATAATTTGTGTGGTGATATTGCTCATTTTTAATTACACATTTACATAATATATAAAGCCATGAAAAACAATTGTGTTATACTGCATATGTCTTAATTTTGAAATGTTATGAGCAAGAGAAGATGAATTGCCCCAAATATGAAACTGAAATTCAGTGTCACCTCTTTTAAGTTTAATTCACTGAACTGATAAACATAATTTGATTGCCAGACTACCTAGACAATAAAACAGAAAATACTGTGTGTGTGTGAGCTTTCTTCAAGGGAATTTAAATATAAATTTTATTTAGAAATATTACTAATTATAACATAGTGTTAATAATTTTGTATGTTTATAAATAGAAATATGGAGGAAGTGTTAAACTCATGGAAATCTTATTCAAATCATGTCCCTCTTCTCCCTGGAGGCCTACACTCAGACCTTTTAAGCTTTATGAAACATTTGAAGAACTCGGGTAGGGGCAAAACCCTTGGTTCTATATAGATGCTGTCATGAATTCATCTTCATATCAGTTTCATGTGAGTTATTTTTTTCTTCTTTCCTCACTTTCATCATTTCTCAATTCAGAGATATCAATTATGTCATCACTAAGATGCGCCGCATGATATCTGAAGACAGGAAATTCTCAGAATTTGACTTGTAATGAGAGAAATAATAAACATCAGTAAAATATCCCCAGGTTTTTATGGGATTATTTTTCAGAAAACATATAATTGGTAAGTGAATAACTGAAAACTTCAGGTTCTCATATCAAACTAAATGAATATTTTATCACTTCTCTTCTTAAACTTTCGCTCTGGTTTAACGATATTAAGCTATCTGTGTATTTGCTTGTATTTGAAAGGACAGCATCCTTTTCATGTGCAAAATTTTGTCATGACTCATATTAAACAGAGTCAACTTTGAAACTTTGTTTTTTATACTGAGTGATGGGACTACTGACAATATAATGAGCTCTTACTCCTTGGATATCAACTTTTACTTTAAATCAGTTTCTTGTCTTCTTAAAACACTCATAATTCTTCTTAATTATTTGCAGAGTTAGCCCCTTTCTAGTTGCTCCCCATCATTTCCAAAACACAACCAGATAGATGTGAGAAACTCCACTCATTCTCAATGCTTATATATGAGCAATGTGTATCAAAAAGTATTTCAAGATTATTTCCAATATCATGTCAGTAATAAGGTTTGGCCTAATATTTTCCATTTGTTCCTTTATTGTTTCTGTCATGCACAGCCATGTGTGATAAGCAATTACAGAAGATCCTTTATGAAATTGCATTGTGTTGTGCTGTGTTCTGTGTTATGCATAACCCAAGGCATTTATCTTTACAACATTGAGTCAATTAAAAGAATATGGAAGAGTTAGAGGATAATAAGAGCAAGTAATTCAACAATTTGACGTTTAACTCTTAGGATGGATTCCCAAGGTTATACCAAATACAAAATGTTTTCTGTCCTTTTTGTCTTTGTGCTTAGAAATCTGAGAAAACAAACTGGAGAGACGTCAACACATATTTCATTTTGCTATGAGCAACTTCCACTGTGAATCAAGAATTCATTCAAAAATACATCGGTATGAGGTTTTGCTTTTCAGTAAGAATGGCAACAGCTAACCTCATCACACAGGTGAGGACAAAGAGATTATATCTTTTAGAGAGATACACATTTGTAAATTTCAGATGTAGTTTGCCAGATATAGGAAAAAACTTTGTAATTTCTCTAACAAAAAAGCCTTCACTCACCTACATCTTGGATTATGATTTTCAAATGTTAAATAAATAAACAAATATGGTGAGCTCTCCTCATTTGTTTTCCTTTGGTAGAGAATAACAGGGCAAAATGAAATATATCCTAATAAAGAATGTGTAGTGTGACATACAAAATGTGAGAGTATGTATTCTTCATTTTGCTTGTTTGATCTAAATTTTACATATATGGACAAGACGCCATCTGTTTTTTGACTACAGTTTATTGCACTTGAAATAAAAATAGTAATCTTAAGCTTCACCTATTTACAGAATCCTTGTAGTCAAATATTACTGAGGATAGTTGAGCTGTTAGTATGTTGTAATATCAGACAAAAGTGATAGTGAATCTCCAAAAGAAGAAAGCATTCTGAGAACCACTGATTCCAGAGCAGGTGAAGGTAAGGGTGTATTTCAAAACAGAACACAAAGGAATCTATACTCAAAAGCGATATTTCAAAGGATAGATTTTTCAACACTCTTGCCAATAATTAATAATCATAGCATTTAGAGTTCTAAAACTACATTTCTACAAATTATATGCATACAGTAAAACTATTTAGCAATTGCTAGACGTCTAATTTATGCTATGAGTAATCGGAATGTTGAGAAAATAACTTTCACTGGATATAATACTAAGACAACATTATTTCCTAAACTACATTAGGGGATTTCTTTCTTGGATACTAGATAAAAACAAGCAGTTCCATGCCTTTTCAGACAATTCTTAGATTAAATACAAATAGTATTAATCCAAAGGTTACGATAAGTTTCAAACATAATGTCAAGTTATTTTGTTCACTCCTAGGTTATAGTCAAAACTCTTAGCATTTGATCTAAAGTGAAATATTCCCTCTATCAGCCAGGCTTGTACTCTGTGGAAGAGATGAATCCTTGTCTTTCCATGTCTTATTCAGCTCATATTTGGTATTTCTGAACACTTTAGAAGTGAAGTGAATACTGAAGAGAGTAAAGAGATAAGAGAAGGTGCAGGAAAGTTCTTACTTGACTGCTACTATCAGCAACCGACTCTAAACTTTGTAGACATGGCTTTAAAGCTTTCTTTCTCTTATAGGGGACTTTCATGTCGTAGCAGTAATATTTTCTGTGTAGCAAACCATGCCAATGCTGACTACCTTAAAATAACAGCTCTGTATTATATTCCATGAGGCAACAGGTCAGCTATGTAATTCTGCTGACTGGACCCGGCTGGGTTCTGTCAAAAGTCAGATGATGGCTCCACTGGGCCAAATAGTCTCAGAAACATGTGTTTGGAGGTGGGTTGACTGTCATCAGAGACAACAGGTTTGATTGGGCCATGTGTCTCACCTTTCAATAGTGTAGCTTCTCCCTATGACAAAGTACAAAAAGCATAAAAGAGAGGGTAACCCCCAGCGCAAAAGCATTTTTGAAATCACTGCTAATGACGTTTGTTTTTATCCCACTGGCAAAAACAGATCACATAACTAAGTCTGAGTCAGCATGAGAAGGGGTTACCCAAGGGTGTGGATGCATGAATGTGGAGGAAGAGATTTCACAGCATCAATGTACCATCTATGATCTCTTCAGAGACACTGTTCCTTATCTTGATGCACACGGCATATTTCCTCTGTCTTAAAGGGTCCACTGCTATCCTTGGTTTCTCTTTGCTGAAATTTCCAGACTACTGGAATTCCTTTTGGACATGATCCAAGATAGATTAAGACCACCTGTCTTAATGTATCTTTTATAAAGAGTAAAAAAGAATGATAAAATAAATTATAATAAATTGTATTTAATTTTGTAGTTATCAGTGTAATTTCACCGTTAGACTGGGAAGATCATCTTGAAGACCACTCTTTAATTACCACATTATCTCTTTCTCCCAGATCTACAGCAATTAAAAATCTGGTGATGGTGCTCCTTATAACTTTATCTAGGTAGATGGTAGAACTATTAAAAGTGTAGGGAACCAAAATCAAAGTTGCTAGTCTTGGCATGAATGAATATCCTCATTGTTGAAATAGAGCCATTGATAATTTAAGTAAACATTCTAGATCATTAGTATAGCAGTTGCTAAAAGGAAAAAAATCACATGAAAACATCAAAGAAATGGATTGAGTTATTTACTTCCAATCATGTGGTCAATTTTAAAGTGCAATGTGGTGCTGAGAAGAAGGTATATTCTGTGGATTTGGGGTGGAGAGTTCTGTAAATGTCCACTTGGTCTAGATCTGAGTTCAAGTCCTGGATATCCTTTTTAATTTTGTCTCACTGATCTGTCTAATAATGAAAGTGGAGTGTTAAAGTCTCCCATTATTATTGTATGGGAATCTAAGTCTCTTGTAGGTCATTAAGAACTTGTTTTATGTATCTGGGTGCTCCTGTATTGGGTGCATATATATTTAGGAGAGTTAGCTCTTCTCATTTCATTGATCCTCTTACCATTATGTAATGCCCTTCTTAGTCTCTTTTGATCTTTGTTGGTTTAACGTCTGTTTTATCGGAGATTAGAATTGCAACCCTTGCTTTTTTTTTAGCTATTTGCTTGGTAAATCTTCCTCCATCCCTTTATTTTGAGCCTGTGTGTGCCTTTGCACGTGAGATGGGTCTCCTGAATACAGCACACTGATGGGTCTTGACTCTTTATCCAATTTGCCAGTCTGTGTCTTTTGATTGGGGCATTTAGTCCATTTACATTTAAGGTTAATCTTGTTATGTGTGAATTTGATTCTGCCATTTTGATGCTAGCTGGTTGTTTTGCCCGTTAGTTGGTGCAGATTCTTCATTGTGTCAATGGTCTTTATCATTTGGTATGTGTGTAGTCACTGATACTGGTTGTTCCTTTTCATGTTTAGTGCTTCTTTTAGGAGTTCTTGTAAGGCAGGACTGGTGGTGATGAAATCTCTCAGCAATTGGTTTTCTGTAAAGGATTTTATTTCTCCTTCACTTATGAAGCTTAGTTTGGCTGGATATGAGATTCTGGGGGGATAATTCTTTTCTTTAAGGATGTTGAATATTGGCCCCCACTCTCTTCCGGCTTGTAGGGTTTCTGCCATGAGATCCACTGTAAGTCTGATGGGCTTCCTTTTGTTGGTAACCCAACCTTTCTCTCTGGTGGCTCTTCGCATTTTTTCCTTCATTTCAACCCTGGTGAATCTGACAATTATGTGCTGGGGTGGCTCTTCTTGAGGAATATCTTTGTGATGTTCTCTGTACTTCCTGAATTTGAATGTTGGCCTGCCTTGCTAGGTTGGGGAAGTTCTCCTAGAAAATATCCTGAAGAGTGTTTGCCAACTTGACTTCATTCTTCCCATCACATAGGTACACAGATAAAAATATGGAATGCTTCACGAATTTGCATGTCAACCTTGCTCAGGAGCCATGCTAATCTTCTCTATATCCTTCCAACTTTAGTATATGTGCTATCAAGGCAAGTTATTAATGTAAAGCACTGGATTTGACACATGGTAAGCATGCAACAAATATTAGCATTCATATAATTATGATAACAAATGCCCAATAATGTTTCCAAGGATCCTTAAATTAACAATTGCTGAAGTTAGATTTAAATCTCTCATGTGTTCTTTCATCTATATATTTAAGCCCTTCATCCCACAGAACAGTCAACCAACATCTAACCACATGGATTCTTTTTATTTAATTTTTAATTTTTTTTATACTTTAAGTTCTGGGGTACATGTGCAGAATGTGCAGGTTTGTTACATAAGTATACACATGTCATGTTGTTTTGCTGTACCCCATCAATCCGTCATCTACGTTAGGCATTTATTCTTACAGGTCTTCGTTTTTCTTGAAATAATTATTTAAAAAATTACTTCTCCATGACATATTTCTTATACCAGGGAGAGTAAGTGTTCAGGAGACTACAAGATAATTGTTCCTAGCTTTTCAGATAACACAAAATTGCCACTATTTGAGCTTCTTAGACTCTCCCAAATCCCACACCAGATTTCACAGAAATTTTACTTCTATAATTTACTTATTTCTCTCCCATTTTTTCTATTTTTCTTACATTTTGAGAAGATAGACTGTAATTATTTACTTAGGACCACCTCTTTCATCCTAGGACAGACTTTCTAGATTTCTTCCTTCCCTTTACCCAGTGAGAAGCTCTTCATAGGGAGCTGAAGATTCTCAGTAGACATTCATGTGGCTTAACCATAGGAATCCTGTGACTCTTGTATTTGTTTCAGTCTTACCACTCAACCAAAAAGTAATTTATTTCTATCTCCTTACTTTTATCTTCCCACAGCAGACACTGATTCACAAACCTCTTCAAACACTAGAGTATCTTTTGCACTAACTCTTCTTTCAGGAAAGTGTTCTGGCTTTTTTTTTTTTTTTTTGCCTGATTCCTCCCACCTTCTCCACTTAGAATATAGTTAATTGGTTTCACTCATTTTGATTTTTTTTTCTTTCTGAGAAATCTAAAAACTATGTAATATTTTTTCTGGTTGAGTCACTATTATTTTTCCTTACTTTGAATATACCCTTCAGTTGGCACCTGAGCACTCATATGTAGTTTGTTTTATTAGCATTCACACTATTGTCTCCAACTAGAATGAGAGTAAGACTTGCTTTTGCTTACCATGGTAAGTGAAACCTAAAAAGTGTTGGGTACATAGTAAGCTAAAAAGCAATGAAGACATAAATTGATGGGTACATAGTAAGCTCTTTATGAATAATTAAATCAATTGTAAATTAATGAATAGATTCTTTTACTATTTCAGTGTCTGTGTACCACAATATTACAAATCATTTTAATTGAAATGGTTAACCTACTAATCATCCTAAAAAGCCATTCCATATATAACACTTCTATTATCAAAAAAATGTTATTGATCACTTCAAACAAAATCCACACATTCTGGCCTGTGTCCAGTTATTTGTATCATTTATTGAATTCATGCAATATAAAAGTACTGTGGAGTTCAGATATATCCTACTCTTCTTCCAGTTACAGGAGAAACACTATGAAAGAACATAGTAGTAATAGTCACAGTAGGAAAATATTATACCAAAAGAGAAATATAAAAATAGACTTTGGTAATGTTTAAGTAGTTATGATAACTAACTACTACCTGGGGAAGGATTCAGGGAAAGTAAAATGAAAAAGAATTCTTTCTTTTCTTTTCTTTCTTTTTCTCTTTCTTTCTTTCTTCCTTCCTTCCTCTCTCTCTCTTTCCTTTTCTTTTTCTTTTTTTCTTTCTCTTTTTCTTTCTTTCTTTCTTTCTTTCTTTCTCTATCTTTGTTTCTTTCTTTTTCTCTCTCTCTTCCTTTCTATTTTTCTTTTTCTTTCTTTCTTGCAAAGTCTGCTGGAAAGGAGAAGACAATTTAGGTAGAACAAAATATTAGATATAGGGCACAGAAACAAGAATAACAGCAAGTTGTCTAGGTTAGATTGAAATATAATCAGGGCACACTTCAAAGTCTATTCAGTTTTTCCTTGTTCTCTATATATTTTTGCATCTACATCACGGTTGAAATTCTTTCTTGAATCTGAGTCACTTTAATCTTAATCTTTCCTAAATTGTATTTCAACATCCTTATGTCTCATGAAAAAGAGATGCTCAGTAAATTATTATTATAATTTACTAATTATATATTATATATTATAATATATTATATATTATAATGATATCATTATATATAATGATATATTATAAAGTCACTGAAAATGAGCAAACAGTAGTGAAACTTCCTGAATCCTGAAAGAAAATATTAAAAGCAGATCAACAATGATTTGGACTCTGTTGAGATTAAAAAGATAGGTGGAGGAAAATAAGCAGAGGTCCATAGCTTGAAGTCTTTTCTGAACCATTGGTTTCTTGCTGAGCACCTAGAAAATGACCAGGTAAATGCTCATGCTGTGGTCCGAAAATTTCTGTCTCACCAAGTTTTATATGTCAACACCTAATCTCCAATGTATTGATAATAAGAAGTGGTGCTTTTGGTAGGGAGTAGGTCATGAGGGAATATTGCCCTTTTAAGTGAGACTTTGACGACCTTATTTGCAACTTCTACCAAGTGAGGGCCCTATCTAAGAGGAGTGGGCTTACCAGTCATCAAATTTGCTAGTGCCTTGATCTTGTACTTCTCTGCCTCCAGAAATGTGACCAATAAATTTCTGTTGTCTGTAGATTACCAACTATAAAATGTTTGTTATAGCAGTTCAAATGGGTTAAGACATCCCATGTGATGATCAGCCTTTTTATAATTAATAATTTACCATTCATAGTCATGAGTTTATTCCCCAAGGTTTCAGTTTTAATTGCTTTCTGAGATCGTCTTTTTCCATGGGCATTTTCTATAACACACATGTTCGTTAGATGGTAATTGTGCTAGGTTCTCTGGTTACAAGGATTTATGAAGCATGCTTTTAGCACTCAAGTAATTTACACACTAGTGTTAAGAAATGGAATAAAAAAAAAAAAAGAAATAGGTGAACGTCTAATTTGAATAAACTGGTATAAGTATAGTGAAAGAAAAGAAGACAGATGAGAACACTTAGTATGTACCAGTTTGATCATGGCTAAGAAAAACAATAATCACAGGAGAATTCTTAGAAACAATAAATCTTGACACCTGAAATGAGACTACAATGCTAGATAAGTCAGTCAAGTGAAGATGACAAATACAGGCATCACAGGCAGAGTAGACAAATTAGGGATTTTTATCTCTTTTATTCACATACTATTCCAAGTAATGAAATCAGTGCCTGCTACATTGTAGGTAAGCCATCAATATATATTGAATGAGTATAAATATAGGAAAAAATGGATAAATAAAATATCTTCCTATAAACCAAAAATGAGCAGGGTGGAGAGTTGTGGGAATCAAAACTGCTTTAGTACCACTGGAATGTTAGAAATCAGATGAAGAGTGGTTGGAGTTGCTGCTGGAAAGAGAGTCAGGACCAATCATGGAGGGCTGCAGGTACAGCCGACAAGGAGCTGGAGAGGGATTCTGAGAAGTATTGTTTGCTGAAGTTTTGTTATGATAGATCACTCGAGGAGGGGTTGGAAGGATGGATTGAAGGACGGAGACACAAGATAGCAACACCCACTGCGAGGCCACATAAAGGGCACAAGTCTCAAGGTGATGAGTATCTCAAATGGAACACTGGAAAGAGGGAGAGGAGGTGACTACTTTTGTAATTTTATTTTATTTTATTTTATTATTAAGTTCTGAGATACATGTGCAGAACATTAGGATTGCAACATAGATACACACATGCCGTGGTGGTTTGCTACACCCATCAACCCGTCATCTACATTAGATATTTCTCCTAATGCTATCCCTCCCCCAGCCCTCCACACCCTGACAGGCCCCAGTGTGTGATGTTCCCCTCCCTGTGTTCACGTGTTCTTATTGTTCAACTCTCACTAATAAGAGAGAACATGTGGTGTTTGGTTTTCTGTTCTTGTGTTAGTTTGCTGTGGATGATGGTTTCCAGCTTCATCCATATCCCTTTAAAGGACATGAACTAATCCTTTTTTATGACTGTGTAGTATTCCATGGTGTATATATGCCACATTTTTTTTATTCAGTCTATTATTGATGAGCATTTGGGTTGATTCCAAGTCTTTGTTATTGTAAACAGTGCCACAATAAACACACGTGTGTGTGTCTTTACAGTGGAAAGATTTATAATTCTTTGGATATATACCCAGTAATGGGATTGCTAGGAATTTCTGTTTCTAAATCCTTGAGAAATCGCCACACTGTCTTCCACAATGGTTGAACTAATTTACACTCCGACCAACACTGTAAAAGTGTTCCTATTTCTCCATATCCTCTCCAACATCTGTTGTTTCCTGACTTTTAAATAATCACCATTCTAACTTGTGTAGGATGGTAACCCATTGTGGTTTTGATTTGTATTTCTCTAATTACCAGTGATGATGAGCTTTTTTTCATATGTTTCTCGGCCACATAAATGTCTTCTTTTGAGAAGTGTCCATATCCTTTGCCTGTTCATTCTGATGATAGTTTCTTTTGCTGTGCAGAAGCTCTTTAGTTTAATTAGGTCTCATTTGTCAATTTTGGTTTTTGTTGCCATTGCTTTTGGTGTTTTAGTCATGAAGTCTTTGCCCATGCCTATGCCCTGAATGGTATTGCACAGGTTTTTTTCTAAGGTTTTTATGGTTTTAGGTCTTACACTTAAGCCTTTAATCCATCTTTAGTTAATTTTTGTGTAAAGTGTAAGGAATGGGTCCAGTTTCAGTTTTCTGTATATGGCTAGCCAGTTTTTCCAACACCATTTATTAAATAGGGAATCATTTTCCCATTGCTTTTTTTGTCAAGTTTGTCAAAAATCAGATAGTTGTAGATGAATGGTGTTGTTTATGAGGCCTCTGTTCTGTTCCATTGGCCTATATGTCTGTTTTGGTTACTGTAGCCTTGTAGCATAGTTTGAAGTTAGGTAGCATGATGCCTCCAGCTTTGTTCTTTTTTGCTTAGGATTATCTTGGTTATATGGGCTCTTTATTGGTTCCACATGACATTTAAAGTAGTTTTTTCTAATTCTGTGAAGAAAATCAATGGTATCTTGATGGGAATAGCATTGAATCTGTCAATTACTTTAGGCAGTATGGTCATTTTCATGATACTGAATTTTCCTATCCATGAGCATGGAATGTTTTCCCATTTGTTTATATCCTCTCTTATTTACTTGAGCAGTGGTTTGTAGTTCCCCTTGAAGAGGTTCTTCACAACCCTTGTAAGTTGTATTCTTAGGTATTTTATTCTCTTTGTAGCAATTGTGAATGGGAGTTCACTCATGATTTGGCTCTCTGTTTGTCCATGATTTGTGTATAGGAATGCTTGTAATTTTTGCACATTGATTTTGTATCCTGAGACTTTGCTGAAGTTGCATATCAGCTTAAAGAGATTTTGGGCTGAAAAGATGGGGTTTTCTGAATCTATAATCATGACATTTGCAAGCAGAGACCTTTTGAGTTCCTCTCTTCCTATCTGAATACCCTTTATTTCTTTCTCTTCCCTGACTGCCCTGGCCAGAACTCCCAATACCATGTTGAATAGGAAAGGTGAGAGAGGGCATCTTTGTCTTGTGCCAGTTTTCAAAGGGAATGCTTCCAGCTTTGCCTATTAAGTATGATATTGACTGTGGGTTTGCATAAATAGCTCTTACTATTTTGAGATACATTCCATCAATAACTAGTTTATTGAGAGTTTTTAGCATGAAGGGATGTTGAGTTTTATCGAAGGCCTTCCCGCATCTATTGAGATAATCATGTGGATTTGTCATTTGTTCTGTTTATGTGATGGATTATGTTTATAGATTTGCGTATGTTGAACCAGTCTTGCACCCCAGGGATGAAGCCAACTTGATAGTGGTGGATAAACTTTTTGATGTGCTTCTGAGTCATCCTGAAAGTTGGAACTCCCATGCTAACATGCAGTCTTTGGATCACAGGCATATTTTTAGGAGGTAGAAGCAAGTCTGTATGTGGCTAGCTAAAATACAGAAACATAATTTAATCTGAAAATTAAAACAGTGACTGTGCCCACAGAAAAGGGTAGGAATAATTTTGACTCAGTAATGAAAAGAAAATTATGCCAGGTGCAGTGGCTCACACCTGTAATCTCAGCACTTTGGGAGGCCGAGACAGGTGAATCATGAGGTAAGGAGGTTGAGACCAGCCTGACCAGCATAGTACAACCCCACTGCTATTAAAAATACAAAAATTAGCCAGGCCTGATTGGGGGCACCTGTAATTCCACTTACTTGGAGCATGACAATTGCTTGAACCCAGGAGGCAGATGTTGCAGTGATCATACCACTGCCCTCCATCCTGGCAGCTAGAACTTCCTAATATTAGGCTTTTGTGTGGAAAGCAGTACAACCACTTTGGAAAAACACTTGGGGAATTTTTAATAAAGTCTTTGTTGTGAATTGGAACATACATTTACCCATGATCCAGCAATTCCTCTAAGAGATATGAAAACAAATCTCCACACCAAAAAACTTTCATAACAATATTTAAAGTAGCTTTGTCTGTGATAGCTCAAACTGAAAATAACAAGTGCCCATCAATAAGAAAATGGGTAAACAGGTGGGGCATGATGACTCATGCCTCTAAATTCAGCACTTTGGGAGGCCAAGGTGGGCGGATCACCTGAGGTCAGGAATTCAAGCCCAGCCAGGCAAACACAGTGAAACGCTGTATCTACTAAAACTCCAAAAATTAGCCAGGCATGGTGGTGGGCGCCTGTAATCCCAGCTACTTGGGAGGCCGAGGCAGGAGAATTGCTTGAACTCGGGAGGCAGAGGTTGCAGTCAGTGGAGATCACACCACTGCAATCCAACCCGGGTGACAGCAAGACTCTGTCCCCCCAAAAAAGATAATGAATAAGCAACACAGATATATTCATACGTTGAAATACTACTCAGTAACGCAAAGCAAAGGAACAAGATCCTGATACATGTAACAACGTGGATGTGAACCTGTGACGTCACACCAAAATTTATGGGTGATCTTTCAGGCCAGATCATAGGCAAGTACAAGCCTTTGTTTAGCAAGCCTCACAGCTGGGAAACTGTTCTCTCTACAGCAGACTTGGTGCACAGTCAGGGTATTAAAATTTTCTGGGGGGAGCTGCAGTCAAGAACTCAGGTGTCCCTGGACCAGCCAGGTTTATACGCATGTCTGCCTTCCTAGTCTAGGTGTCTCCATGGGAAGTATCCTTATGGAGGCCTCAACTGAGGCATTCTTTTCCATCTGGACTCTCCTTTTCTACTTCTAGCCATTTTCCTTCTCCCTCCCACTGCTTTTTCCCTGGACCAAAGTCCAGAAGGAGGCAAGAGCCTTTTGTTTTGCAGTGAAACAATTCCTCCAATCTGTGCTGATTCACCTGACTGATTCTTTTCCTCCATGGTGGGAGGAATGAAATATCAGGGAGGCAGCTTAACATTTTGCTATTTTTGGCACTGTCATAGTAAGTGAATTAGAGCTTGATTGTTACTTTCAATTTGGCCTATTGTCTTAATTGACCACCTTGACACTTGATTGCTCGACCAGATGGAGCTCACAGTTTATGCATGGTTTCATTTATCTAAAGTTCAAAAACAGGAAAAGCTAACCCATGATGAGCCCAATTAGGAAAAATGTGGTTCTCTTGGCAGTTGGAAAATGAAAAATAATGGTGAATATACTGAGAAAAGAAATTTGGGAAATGAAAAATAATGGTGAATATACTGAGAAAAGAAATGAGAGAACTCTTTAAAGGGCTGGAAATATTCCACATTTTGGTGATATTTGAGATTGATCAGTAAATACTGTGTGTCAAAATTCATTAAATTGTAGATGTAAGATTTGTGCATGTTATTATATATTTTTATGTCAAAAATTATAAACAACAAAAAAACCACTCTCAAGTTTTGAGGCCACTATTATCAATTAATGAGACATAACTAATATTTAAAAATCTGAAAAACTTAACCTGCAAGTCAAATTTATTGACAGTAAATGAGTTAAATCTTAACACGTGTCTCTAAGTTTCTACAAATAAGAAATAAGCAGAGTTCTCTCCTAGCTTTAGTTGTAATTATAATTACCTTTGTTTGTGCAAAGTTGATTACTTCCAAATTACCCACCAAGGGCCTGATTAAAAATGGTGTGCATGTTCCTTATTCTTTAGTTTGGTAATATGTTTCTCAAAGAAAGAAAATAATGTTTATTATTCACCCAAATTAATTAAATTTGATAGGTTTGCTGTTCATTAAATTTCTTCTGATAGTGCAATTGTATCTCTTTCAATTGCACTACTGGAAGGTGAGAAATCTAAGAAAAGGGTAGTGGGAAGAAAAATAAAATTACAATAAATTCACACTGCCCAAATACATAGATGGCCACCGAAACTGAAGTCATGTACATACAGCTGAGAGAAGAAAAAAATTCCCTGTTGGGAAACTGACTATTCTCCACTAAGTAGCACGCTGCCCTCTATTCACATCTGTTTCCAGGCTTCCACAAACACTACATTTGGTGAGTGTCTAAGAATCCTTTAACTTATCAAGATGTTGGTAATGGCTCACCACCTCCTGCAGTGTTATTTTTGGTTTTAAATGCAAGTCCTATAAAAATAATAATGAACTTTGCAAAAGGAAATTTGAATAAGGATAAATTTATCTCACTAAGAATTACTACCAGAAATATAAAATTCATTTTCCATTGCATATCTGTTGGTCAACCTGTGGAATAATATTATGTTGTTCTAATAAATGCCAATTGCTATTAGCACACTAGTTCTTATTTTGAAGCAAAAAATGTAGCCAAACCACTAAGACCATTTTAAACTCGAAACAGATAGCTATAACGGTATAGGTGAAGGTGAAGACTCAGAACTAGGAATAGAAATAGTTCAGAAGTAGGTACAGGAATAGATATGGTATAGACATAGAATACTACTTAAGTATGAAAACAAAACTGATTATGTCTGTAGATTTAGGTGTCAAGACCTGGCTTGCATTTTTATATACAAAAGAAATAAGTGTCAAGTAATAAGAATCATAAAGAGTAAGTTAATAGTTTCCCATAAACCTCAGGTAAGCATTAAATTTATCACCAATCTAAATGCCTGATGATAACAAGCAAAAGAAAACAAAAAACATTATTTAAAAAAAAAATGTCCTGGGCAGAGTGCAGTGGCTCATGCCTGTAATCCCAGCATTTTGGGAGGCTGAGGTGGTGGATCACGAGTTCAAGATCGGCCTGGCCAAGATGGTGAAAACCTGTCTACTAAAAATACAAAAATTAGCCAAATGCTGTTGCGGGAAACTGTAATCCCAGCTACTCAGGAGGCCAAGCCAGGAGAATCGCTTGAACCAGGGGGCAGAGGTTGCAGTGAGCCAAGATTGCACCACAGCACTCCAACCTAGGCAACAGAGTGAGACTCCATCTCAAAAAAAAAATGTATTTTATTCAAGAGAGGCTTTCTTCTAATTATTATTATTATTTTTTACTAATTTTTAGGCGAGTTCTGTCATGTGGTACTTGAAACGAGGAACAGTTACATAACGGACAATGTCTTAAACAGCAGTTTTTCGGCATCATTCTTTATAGACTTTTGCCTAATTAGTGAATTACTCCATGGTTAAGTCAACAAGCAGATGTCTACAGGGCAATTAAATAATTTTAGTGCTAAATATACTTTTCTAAGGCTAAGAGTGAAGGCAAAGAGCTGATAAACAGGACTTTTTTTTTCCAGATCTGACCAACTAAAGTTCAAATAACTTTAGAAATAATCATCATATAATCGTGTATCCAAAATACTTAAGCATTATTTCTAAATATGTTTTTATATACTATGATTCACCATATAGTGGAATTAAAAATATAAAGCTCAAATTTAAGAATGCAAAGAAAAAAATGCGGTTGTATTTTTGATGACTAAACCAATCTCACTCTTCTTGTAGTGAACCATTTTTCCAGAGTTCTTAAGCGCCTGGAGATTTTTCTCTGTTAATTCTGAGTCACTGTAGCTCATTCTGGCTCTAGGGATTTCACTGAAAGTTTCCGGTAATCCCTAGTTGATCTCTGCTTCACTGTTCACCTTGCAGCCATAAACTACAAAATTGCTCTGTGCTTTCTTCCTTCAACATCTCTGATCCCAGATATACACTTAACACATACAATTGAAGATAGTGCTTCTGAAGAAACCATTATACAGTATCGAAAGCTCTGTTTCTGATTGAGTGGAGCTGACCGTGAACTCCAGATCCCTACTCTCCAAACTCAAACTAAGGGAAATTTAAAAAGAGAAATTCAGATCCTCACTTTGTCTCCTCACCATACCACCACTTTCACTCAGACGAGCAAATCTTCTTTATGTATTGCCACAGGACATCCCTGAGAAGCCCTAATCATCTGCTTCCACAAAAATCCATACGGTATGTGGGACACAAAACTCTATTCCTTTCATTTCCATAATCTAATCTATCATTCCATTCTTGTTAGAATTTTGGCTCTGGAAAAGAAAGTATAGGGACTATGTTACAGAACACTTGGATATCTTCTCTTTCTTTCAGTTCCTCGGCCAGCAGTCTTCCCTTCACCTTTCTGTTAAACGAGATACTGTTCTTTGTCATAATCTTTTTCTTGCACAAGTGACATTCATCTTTTCCACTTTAATGGGGCCATAATGTCAGTATGACTTTCCAAGCTGATTCACATGGGAGAGGCATAAAAAGTATACTTGTTCATTTAATAGTTTCAAAATATTATCTCTATTACACTTGATAGATTTTCCGACTTATTTTCCCTCTGTAGTGCCGCCTCTGACATCACAATTAAAATACTTTAGTGCTTAGATGTCACGCATACAATAACTAATGTTTCTGGATTTGAGGAGAAAACACACAAGTGCATTTTCCAGGTAAAGAATCACACCCATTGAGCCCAGTGCTTTAAGTTGTTTAGCCATGTAAGGTGCAAATATATTTTATCTTTTCCTTTAAAATATATTACTAAATAATGCACTCAGTTTTCAAGAAGATTATCATATGTAAGAAATCATTGCCTAACCCCAAATTATAATATTTACTCCTACATTTTGTTCTGAGTGTTTTGTAACTTTGGCTCTTAGATTAAAGTCTGTTACTCAATTTGAGTTAATTTTTGTTTATGGTGTTTGAGGTAAAGGTCTAATTTTTTTTTTTCTTGCATTAGATTCCAGTAGTTCCAGCATTATCAGTGCAAAACTATAATTTCCGCTTGAATTATCCTGGAACACTTACCAAAAAGATAACATCATAAATGTGAGGGTGTGTTTTGGGGCTTTCGATTCTATTTATTTCATCTCGATGTCCATTCTCCATTCTGATGCCGATTCCACACTGTCTTGATTACCATTGCTTTGTAGTTAAGTTTGGGAAGTGAGAAATGTGAGTCCTCCAACTTTATATTTTTTCAAAATTGTTTTGACTATGCTTCCTCATATAAAATTTAGAAACAAATTACTAATTTTTGAAAAAGAAAAAGCCAGCTTGAATTTAGATAGAGTCTGTGTTGAATCCAGGGCTTTTTATTAGGTGTATGTATATTTATAATTGCTATTTATTTCTGAAGGATTGTCCCTTTTACTATTATAAAATAGCCATTTTCTCTGGTGATAACTTATGTATACATATGCACATATTATATATATGTGTGTGTGTAAAGAAATTATACATACATCTGTATATTTGATATAGGTATGGACATCTCAGCTCTGTTTTACATACTATTTAACTGGCATATCTTTTATACTTTAAACCTATTTACTTTAAACCTATGTTTGTCTTCAAATCTAAAGTGTAGCTTTTTTAGGCGGTACAGAATTTGATGGTTTTTTTAAAAAATCAATTCTACCAAACCTCACATTTAGATTAAACTGTTCATTCCATTTAATTTTAATGTAAGTGCTGATAAGTTAAGATTCAAGACTACCAGTTTCAATTTATTTGTTGTATGTCTATGTCTGCCTTGTTCCTTTTTTCCTTAAGAATTAACTTTTTTTGTGCTATATATTTTAAGTGTTTCATATTTTCTGCTATGCTCTTTTAAATTCTTTCTAATTTATTTTACTATTTAAATATTTTTAAAATATTTAATTTAAAATATTTGCTTAAGGGATTACAATCAATATGTGTTATGGATTGAAAATGTGTATACTCCCAAAATTCATAATTTGAAGCCCAAATCCCCAGTGTAATTATATTTGGAGACTGAGTCTTTGAGAGATAATTAGGTTTGAAAGGCATACTGAATGTAAAGCCACGACGATGAAACCGAGGAATGGGTGCAGCACACCACCATGGCATGCGCTTACCTATGTAGCAGTCCTGCACCATCTGCACAGGCACCTCAGAACTTAAAGTATAGTAAAAAAAATGTAAAAATCTATAAAAAAAGGACGAAAGACCAGAGCTGACGCTTTCCCTGTGAGCACAACAAAGAGGTCACGTGGGCAGACAGCAAGATAGCAACAGCCTGCAAGACCAGAGAAGACGCCTAAGAACAAAGATTTAATTTTCTGGCACCTGGAACTTGAATTTCTGAGTCTCTAGAACTGTGAGAAATAAATTTCTATTGTTTCAGCCACCCAGCCTATGGTATTTTATAATGGCAGTCCAAGAAGACTAAGACAACCTAGTTTTAGCCTAGAACAATATTATTTGGACGAATACAACTTTAATACCATAACTTTGTTCCAATGTTTTTGCATTCCATCTGCCCTTTTTATAATAATATTGTCATAAAAAAGTTTATCCTTATACTTTACACACCCATCAAAATTAGAGACAAACATCAAAATTTAGAGAGAATTTATCTCAGCTTTAGTTTACCTGGGAATGTCTTAACTTCTCTTTCAGTTCTGGAAAGAGTTTTGTTGTGTATAGAATTTGTGTTCTACATTATTTCTTTTTGAGTACTTTGTATATGTCATCCCACTGCCTTCCACTGCCATTGTTTCTGATGGGAAGTCTGTTGTTCATGTTACTGCTGCTCCCTTGTATGTGATCAGTCACTTTTCCTTTGCTGTTTTCAAGATAGTGTCTTTGTCATTTGGTTTTTCAAAGTTTGACTGGGATGTGTTTAGTTATAGACCTTTCAGTTTATCCTTCTTGGGGTCTTTTGTGTTTTCTGAATGTGTAGATTAATGTTTGTATTTTCTGAATGTGTAGATTAATGTGGGGGTGTTTTAGCTATTATTTATTCAAATATTTTTTCTACCATTTGGCCAAACTCTTTTCTTATTTTTCTATAACTCCCATTATATACGTCTTAGTAACTGGATCATGTTTCCTACTTCTCCGAGGCTGTATTCATTTGTAGACATTCTTTTTTCTTTCCGTTTTTTAGAATAGATAATATTGATTGACCTATCTCCAATTTGTTGATTTTTTGTTCTGCTCACTTAAATATGCTTTTGAATTCTTCTAATTTTTTTTCAATACTATAATTTTCAACTGAAGAATAGCTATTAAGTGATTCTTGTAATTTCCAATTTTATTAATATTTTGTATTGGGAAGACATTGTCCTCATAATTTTCTTTATAATTTGTTGTACATGGTATCATATAGTTCTTTGAAAATATTTATAAGAGCTGATTTATAGTCTTTGCCTGGTACAAATTACAATATCTGGGCTTCCCCAGAGACAGTTTTTATTAATTGCTTTATTTCACCGCTTTATTCAGTCATGTTTTACTTTTAGTTTGTAACTCTCTGTAGCTGTTGTTTCAAATTGGACATTTTAAATAATAAAAGTAAGTGCTATAAAAATAAAATTTCCCTTTCCCCTCCCCAGGGTTTGCTTTTGTTGCTGCTACTTCTTTTTGTTGAAATTATTGCTTATTTAAACTACATCTGTAAACTGTGAATTATTTGCTGTGTGTGGCCACTGAAGTCTTGCTTCAAGTAGTGGTCAGCTAATGATTGAACAGAGTATTAAACATCTTGAACCAATAAGGCTCTCACTCTTTGCTAAGGGCTTTGTGTGTATATCGAGACACATGTTAAACACTCCAACAGTTTGTAATGGTATAAATTCTCACCTGCTGCTTATAGCAGCCCTCAAGTTAGGCCAAAGGGGAGGAATAGAGCCTTCTCACTTCTTTCTTGGATTTGCACACACTAATACACATGAGCATACCCTTGTAGACCCCCAGGAATATGTCACAGTTCTTCAGAGCCACTGTGGATGTCTCATTTGACAGATTTTCTTTTAGGTTTTCGCCAAGCTTCCTATTTGTCCAACTACTCTTGCCTCCTCAGGCAGCTGCAATGTTAAGCCAATGCTGCTGATTTTTCTATCTTTTTTTAGTCCTTGTTGGACAAAACCCTGGGGATAGGACTTTTATCACTAAGTGGACTCCGAGGCAGATCAAATAAAGACAAGCCCTGGGAATGGAACTTTTTCACGGACATGGTAAACAGGTAAAATAGTAACAGTTCTCTTGGGATGAAGCTTTCTGGGAAGTTTCAAACCTATTCTGTATCCTCTAGTCATTGCTAGAATGTTTATTTTCAAAGCTTGCTGGTTGCACATCTGATAGCTTTAAAGTCTACTACCCTACAGCTGAAGTGAAGTGGATTGGAATAGAAAAAGACAAAATGCCACAAATTTGCAGTTCTCCCCCTATTTACTCATTTTCCTTGAGTAAATAGTCCTCATATTATAGCAACCACTTAATTAGCGGGACTCTAAATAGCTGGTATTGACTATTTGTGACAATGTTCTCATTCTTTCTAGAGATTTTTAAGTGTCCTTGCACTGCCATTTCCAAAAGTAAAATAGATCTTAACAGAAAAGGTGAATCAATCTCAAATATATAATTAACATTGAAATTTGATTTTAAAAATCCGTTAAATTTATGCTGATAGATAATAAATTTAAGTACAAAAATAAGCCACAAATTAGCTTTTATTGGAGATATAAATAGTGATTTAAAGTGAGAGGAGAAAAAACAAAGCTGCATGAGATGGGAATGTATTGGTAGTTGGTGTACTCTAATAATGTATAATTTTTCCATTTTAATTGTTTTTTTTTAAACTAAAACTATACATCCATGTAGCTACGTTTGTACTAAAAAAAATCATAGATGAAAATGAAGTTACTTTTATTTGTAGAAAAATAATACATACCTATTGTTAATCTTTTAGCCTTAATACAACTTCTCACACAAAGTGAATAAAAATACCCCAGAGAGTCGTAATGGTTTTGTCTTGCTGGTATTGAATAATCAAGTATATCACTTTTTCAAGGTTGTTAATTGTCTGACCTACAACCCTGATTGAATATTTTAAAATTTTCTATAGAAAATTTTACCTAATAAATCTCTGGATACATCTGAAACCTATGAATGAATATTTTTCTAATAGGATCATGTGAAATTGTAATTGTACTCATATATAAAAGCTCTTTAGTAAATGAAGTACTGTCTTTAACCGTCATATACACTAGTCATCTTGCATGACCCTGATTGCTTGCCTTGCCACTGTTCAATTAACCTGTCACCCAAGGCTTCAACAAAGGACACAGAGCATTACACATCATAAATGGCTTTCAAGTGAGCTCACTCAGCTGTGATAAATACATTATGTGGGTCTCATGCAGAAGGAGAACTCAAAGATACAATACTCCTGCCCCTTTATGTTGCTTACATTCCTCAACAATCCAATTCACCACGCTCTCTCAACACCCAGCAATTCCTCAGTCAAAACAAGTGATCATAGCAAAAAAAAAATAGAGAGAGAGAGTTTGTTATGCTACATTCCAGTCACATTTATTCTGTTATTTCAAGGAAGCCTACAAATGACTAATAAGTTAACAAACTACACCAAATATGTATGTAACTTTTCTTTAGAATGCTTTTTCTGAAAATATTTGTTCACTACCACTAGCAGGTATTTTACATATTGCTTTCTAAATATAAAACGTGCATGGTTTTCTACTTTGCTTTTGCATGTTTGAATAGATAAATTTTTTAATGCTCAGATGATGTTGTCAGCATTTTGTTTCTTTTTTAATCTGAGAATTACTTTCCAGCTTTCTATAGTGAGGGCAATGGATACAAAGGTTAAGAGTGATAGTGGCACATTAAAGCAAATTCTCTGACTTGCTGACTTTGGGGTATTCAAGATCATCTTCTCATTGGGGATCATGCTTGGGTAATGTATTGAAAGCCATCTTTCTATTTTTTTTTTTTTAATTTTAAAGAGTTACTTTCTGCTTCATTGTTTTGCTTATGTAAATATAATTAATTCATTAACTGTTGCCAGAAAGCAATGCAACTGATATTAAGTGATTTTTCTACATGGAATTTCAGAATTTTTTTTTACATTTCCCAATTAAGAGCCAATTTACTGCTAATCATAGAGCCATCTGTGTGAAACTCAATGTCCTTCAATCTGAAAAATGAGGAGCTTGTATTCTGTATGAGGAGGAGTAATGCAGCCCATCTTTCCCGAGGAGAAAGCTTTGAAATGCAATGATTCTGGAATTTTAATCCCAGAATAACATTTACTACCTGTCTGACCTTTATTGAATTATTTTGTCTTTGGCAGCTTCAATTTCTTTAATTGAAAACTAAAGATTATTGTATTGTTTATCTCATAGGTCACTTGTAAAGATAAAATGAGATAATGAGCATACAATTTCTAAAGTCTTGGAAGTGTATATTTTATCTATCTATATCAATCAATCTATCTATTATCTATCTATATATCTAGCTCCCTTTTTAAGTCACTCTTCTGTATTTCACAAGCACATACACACAGTGTAAAGCAAATAAATAGACACACTGTATTGGGACAAGTCATTACATCTTCTCTGCTTGAAAAAAAGTTCTACTTATTTCATTACCATCAGTGTTTATAGAAATCCTATTGTCAAATGATTGCAAGAAATGAAATGAAGTGACTAATTACTCAGATGTGTTTTGAAAAGGCATTAAATTCTTAGTTTGTGTTTGTTTCTTTATCTGTTACATTTTTATTTTTCCACAAAGTGTCAAATTGCAAGATCACTATGGAATGTTAACGTATGAACTGAAAGCATCTATGTTTAGTTAACTCTTCAAGAAAATCTACTAAATCAGGACAAGAACTGGTAGTTTACCAAGTTTTTTTTTTTTTTAAATCACTGTTGTTATTGTTGTATTATTAAAATTCCCTGTCGTATTATTATAAAGGGAATTTACATATCTTTATATTAGTGTTTACATTACCACTCAGGAATTTAACTCTCTGAACCACAGAAAACACTGAATAGCCAAAGCAATCTTGAGGAAAAAAGAAAAAAAAAAAAAGGAAGCTAAGGGCATCACACTACCTGGATTCAAAGTATACTACAAATCTATATTAACCAAAACAGCATGGTACTGGCATAAAAACAGACATGTAAACCAATGTAACAGAATAGAGAGCCCAGAAATAAATCCATGCATTTACAGTCAACTCATTTTAAACAAAGTTGCCAAGAGAATACAATGAGGAAGGGAGAGTACCTTCAATAAATGGTATGGGAAAACTAGATCACCATATGGAGAAGGATGAAATTAGGCTCTTACTGTATGCCATATATATAAATCAACTTATAATGGATTAAAAACTTACGTGTAAGAACTGAAACTATGAAACTTCTAGAAGAAAACATAGGGAAAAAGCTTCATGTCATTGGTTTGGACAATTGATTTTTGGACATAACCTCCAAAACACAGATCACAGAAGAAAAAAAAAAGATGAATGGGATTGCATTAAACTAAAAAGCTTCTGTATAACAACAAAAACAATTAACGGAGTAAAAAGACAACCTAGAGAATGGGTGAAAATATTTGCAAACGATATGTCTGATAAGGGGTTAATATTCAAAATATCTAAAGAACTGAAACAACTCAATAGAAAGAACACAAATAGCCCAATTAAAAATGGGCAAAGGACTTGAAGAAACATTTCTCAAAAGTCATATAAATTGCCAATAACTACATGAAAAATGCTCAACATTTGCTAAACATGAGGGATATATAAATTAAAACCATGATATATGACCTCACACATATTATTGTCAAAAAGACAACAGCTAACAAGTGTTATAAGGATATGAAGAAAAGGGAACTCTTATACACTGCTGGTGGGATATTAAGTAGCATAGTCACAGGCAACAGTAAGGAGGTTCCCCAAAAAAAATTAAAAATAGAGCTATTAAATGATTTCATTACTGGGTGTCTATCCAAAGGAAATGGAATCAGTGTGTTATATAGATACCTGCACTTCCATGTTTATTGCAACACTATTCACAACAGCTAAGCTGTGAAATCAACTTAAGTGTCCACCAAGTGATGAACACATAAGGAAACTGATAAATCTCTTATCATTCATAATTATTTAAGGCTTTCTCTTTTCTTAGACATCTCTGATAGTCAAAAATTGCTTCATGTATTGAAAATACATTGTTGTCTAATTAAAAGTTTTAAAATCAACTGATCAATATAGCATGATTTTGTTTGCCTAATGGAAAAACTATCTGAATTTTTAATAGTGCAGATAAGTGCTTCTGAAATATGTATATCCAAAAATTATGAGAATCCTGTTAATATGTAGATAGATTAGGATTCATGAGTCTTTGGATGGGGTCAGAAATTTTGCATTTGAATAACGGACAGCAACTCAGTGCCCAGTCTTTAGTTTAACTGAGGAAGAGAGTCAAGCAAGCCCAGAATAAGCGGGAAGCAGACAGAGTTTTATCTGCATAAAGGCATATTGAACAAGGTGTGATCAAGAATATCACTGGCATCGTGAGGATGAATGCTCTAAGTAAGTTGACTAAAGCAAAAACAACTGCAGCTCTGGCAAGCTGGTAACAAGCTGGAGACCTGGCAAAATCAAAAAAGCAGAAAAACACGTACTACACAGATAAAAGTAAGCAGTTGTCCCAGGAGAGAGTGTGCTTTTGAAAATCAATCGAAAGGAATAAAAGTATTGTTGTTCATTATGGTGATTATGATTATTATTATTAATTTGTTCTAATCTGGAGACTATCAAGTAAATGGACTCATCTCCAATATGATTTGTTTTCAGTTTTAAAGACTGTTAATATTAAACAGATTTATTGCCTCATTATCAGAATCTATTTCCACATATTCCAAAGCTTATTCATTGTCTCTTTTTTTTTCATTCATTGAATATTTAATCAAAATAGCTACTAAATCTTTTTTGTCACTGACATTTTAGCTAGACCGCAATCATCTGTCAAGAATTAGGATTTTAATTTATTTCTTTGTTTTATGCCTGTATAGCTAAGCACCTGGCATAAAATTTAAAAATTTATTTCTTTATAAAATGTTGTATCTTTATATGTGCTTAGGAAAATATTATAAAATCAGAAAACTGCATCTTTTTCCCTCTAGCTCAGAACTTAGGAATTCCTGGAATTAAAAAATAATTATCTACAATCGTCAAGACCACTTACTTATTGAAGGCCATATGACTTATGTACCTGACTGTGAGCCTTAGGAATTTGGTTACCTTAGGTTCTTTCTCCCACTGTGAAAATTATCCTAAAATACAAAGCTAAGGCCATTCTTTGTAAAATAGTTGTTTTCATATATTCATATATACAAAAACATTCTTTTCATAGAGTTCTTCATCACAGTATGAAAATGTCTTTCAAATAATATCATCAAAGGCAACAATAACAATAACTTGTTGTGAATATTAAAAGTTCAAGATCATATTAATGATTAACATGTAATATATTTCCTTAGAAAATTTTATATTTATTATTATCTTTACTTATCATTTTTGGCACTTCAAAAATGTCTAAAACATCAATAAAAAGAGTTTAACAACTAAAATAAATCATAACCATAAGAAATAACTGACACTGAGAAAATGCAATCTGTATGTTTTTAAATGAGAGAATGTTTAAACATCTTACATTTAAACAATGTATTTGTTATAGAATATCTTTTGACAAAAGATATGTCACCAAAGCATAGTGTTTAAGGTATTTGCATCAGAATTTACTAACTAGGTGATTTTACTGTTTTTAAAATGAGAAAGTGAGATAGTACTTAATGTTACATATATACATATTTAAAAGCAAATAAGTAGAATTTAGCTTCTGTCAAATAAGGACATAATACAGTGATATAATACAAATTTGCATGAAGGTTTTAAATTATTATTTTCTTTCCTATTTGCTGGTTCCAGCTGATATATTAAGTGTGTTAATTCTAGGTGTAGTAAAACTAAGATATACTAAATGTACTGAAATTACTGAATATATTGAAATAACCAGATATATCTTACCATGATAATTAACTCCTAAGCCAAGTAATAAAAATCTGTATCCTAGAGTTAAAATGAATCTCTGAGTCAGACATTGATTTGTTCTTTCTGAAAAATTTGTTTCAAGTAGTTTTAATTTATTAGTTTAATAGTCCTTACCACATAAGTACAAAATATGGATTATTTTCACCAAACTAACTTTAAGATATCTGATGCAATTTAGTTAATCAAATGTTTGAAAGACCAATGTCAATACATACATTTCAAAATCAGTAAATGGCAAGGTAAGTCAGTTATCACATCTTTCACATGCTTATCTTTTCCAGAGATTCATTATTTCTTTTCACTTGTTGGAGAATTAGGGAAGTCTTAGCAATAGGTTGAGAATTCATACTCACAGACTAAAGAGAAGCCTTAGAAAACCAAAAGATAGAGTTTCAAAGAAAATGGTGACAAGTCAATCAGGTCAAAAGCTCTAGAGTGGGTGTGATATCATTGCAAATGCTATGTCAGTAGAGTGATAGGGATTGTAGTCAAACTGCCTAGATTGAGAAGGAAAAAAGTAAATCTAAAATAGCACTCAAATATCAGAAATATAGGAGGTGGTCTGGAAATTTTCCTCAAATTTAATAATAAAGGGAAAGGTATAATGAGAGAGCTTAAGAAAGTGGAGATGGTACTTAGAGATACTGCTGGGAAAGAGAAGACTTAAAAATATTTTAATAAGATACTGACAAAGGAGAAAGGAGAGAAGAAATGTGTAAAGAAAATAATATTTAATGATTTAAAATACCATTGGGAGTGGAAAAAGTTTGAACAAAGAGAAAAGGTAAAGAAAGTTGGAGACAAGCTGGAGAGAAATTGAAGTATTTATACTGTGTCTATTTATATCTCCCATTGAGGGGAATTGCTGGCATAAATGGGTTTAATTCTTCACGAACCCTATATCCATACCCTTTAAATATGATTTTACAGTGCTTCTTATCGCAAGGCAGTCTACCTTCCCATTCTGTAAACACAAGCTTCCCTTATGACTTGTTTGACTAATAGAAACAACTTGTTTCACAACTGCCTGAAATTGTTACAATTGTGAGCCTTGTCCACAAGATTTTGCAAACTTTCTTACCACACCCTTACCTCCTGTCTTCACCACGAGGACATATGTAGGATAGCTTTCTCCTGGATGTCTGCTTAGATTATTACAGTAAGCCTAACTAGTCTGCTAGAGTACTAGAAATAGCCTAATGCAAAGTTGTCCTACCTAAGATCATTTTAGAGCAGCAAAACCACACTGTTGACCCATAGACTAATAAACAAAAATGTTTTATCACAGTATGCCACCAAGAGTTTTGTACTTAGACGTGAGGTAGTATTGTTGTTGCTATTTATAACATACATCTAATCAAAACCAATATATCTTTGAAACAGAAGCAGTACTTTGTTTAGTTATAGCCCAGAATCTATCATAGTCCCTAAGATAATAGATTAATCTCAAATTGTATTTGTTTTATGAATGAATTATGACAGATGGATGGATGAATTTATAAACGAATAATATATTTTAGAAATTGTAAATACCAAAAGTTTCCTACTGGCTATTTAGAAAAGACAGAGCCTAATTTTAGAATGCTGCATAAACTGATGTTATTTTAGGATATGTATAACAGTTTTATAAGAGCTTTCTTTAAATTAATTTTATTCTTATTTGCTTTCTACAGTAAATCTGTGTATAAGGTAAGTATTTATATGAACACTTCACAGATGTGAAAAAGATATTTTAGGGAGATTATACTAATCATCTATGGCCAAGACTCAAATCAAAGTATTCTAATATAAAATATATTTATCTTTCCAATATTATCATAAAGACCAACTGCTCTAAGAAAAATAACTTAGAAGAATGAGAGATGTTGAAGGATTTTAATGAGAGACATTGATTATCATTTAAGAAAGAAAATGCTAAAGGAGTATCTCACCATATTAAATAACATAAAAGATGAAAGTGATTACATGGTACATAACACAGAAATCATCTTTTTTACTAACTTAAATATACTTAATACTCTTCTATTCGTGGCCTTAGACATTACAAAGTGCCAAGAACAAAGAAAAAACATGAAATCAATTCCAGTATTTTCAACATTGGAGCTAATTTTTTTTATTTAAAAAAGTATTTCCTAGAAACATTTTGGCCACTGATGTATTTTACATTCTTTTTTTGAAAATTTTGAGATGTTATTAAAATGTTACTCATTTGAAGTTATTTTCCTTTTCATTTTCTATATTAAAAATCAATACAATAAAAGCTAAAGAGAAAAAGTCAATATATGTAAGTGGGAAATATATGTAATAATGAAAAATAAAACTTGAGGGCATGAAGGTGACTATGCCTAAATAAAAGTAAAATATTTTTAAAACTATCTTCTTACAGCAATGGTTTATTGAAAATGGTTATATATACTTGTTTCATGCAAAGACCTACAAAGAAACAGATCACTTTATCTTCCACGCCTACAAAAAGCTACCCAAAACTATGGATCAGCAAATACAAATCTGTGAAGATAGTCCAATGATGTCACTGAAAGTCTCTAGTGATTGTTTTCTGTCCTAATTATATATTTCTCAGCAGACGTCTGAGAAGTCTGTAATAAATATGAACTGAGTAAAATGAGTTGTACTCTTATACTAACATTTCTCTTTTCTTACCTGATTACCTGTACTGAAATTCATTTTTTCCTAGACCAGTTTTTTAAATTTATATCACATTTAGTTTCTCCCATCTCCCCACTCCAGATTTTCTAAGCTGTCTCTTACTGTCAACCCCCTAGCTCTTTCTGTTTTATAAAAGCAGATTAGGCCAACCTATTTTTTGGAGAAAATATCTTTGAGAAAGAATCCTGGATGCTCTAATTTTATTTGAAACATAAGAATAAAATGTTGGTGATAGAGGAGCACTCAATAGCATACGTAGTATAATTGCATGACAATTTTAACACCTGAAAAAATGGGAGTGCACCCGTTACAAGCTTTTCTTTCACATATTTAATTACTCATCCATGTCAAAATTTTTTAAAAAATAGCTATTAGCAGGAGACAGATTGTTACAAGATGAGGATGAGATAATAATAACTAAAATGCTACCTTGACTAATGGTGCATGGAATTCAGTAGAGGTAATCAAAAAGCATAAAACTAAAAGGCTGATATAAACCTTTAAGGGTGTACAGTTTCATGTAATTATCATATATTTTAATAATTAGGAATTAATTAAACAAGGAAAGAAGAGAGGAAGGAAAGAATAGAGGGGAAGGAAAAGAATGCTTACTCTTACTTTACATACAGCGTCATCAACCCAGACCACAAAACCCTCCAAGGCTCCTTATAGAGAACAATCAGAAAAATGAGACTACATGGTAAAATGGTTGTTAAATGTTCAGGATATATAACTTCAATTCACACGTTTAAAATTCTATTCAGATGCCAACTCACTTAGATCCCATGGTTTCTCATCTTTCAGCATCTGTCTCAGCTATCAAAGTGGTACATGACCCCAACTTCAAGGAGTTAAGGTCCAAATACAATTAGAGGCAACAGTCCATGAAAAGCCACCCTCACTTCTAACAGCAACTGCAAATTTGTAGGTTTCCCAAAACCACCCTCAGGTTCAACAGGTAACTAGAAAGACTCACA